>JAZHYW010048548.1:0-28857 GCA_037355805.1 Ixodes ricinus
TTACGTATTGCTTGCAGCTTCGACTTGGACATCCGAATTGCCTTTTTAGACGGATTCCTGGAAGTCCAGTATAGGCTAGCCAGAGTCTGGTTTGCGCGGACTAATGAACTGGCCTTTTAGATGCACTCCTCAAAAATTCCATAGGCTGGGCTAGACGGGAATGTGTTTGCGCCGAATTTATCCGACTTGCCTTTTAGGCGTGTTCCTCCAACCGTGGGCTGGACTAGCGGGAAACTGTTTTCTACGACTTTATGTGACTTGCCTTCTAGAAAGATTCCTCGGGCTGGCCTAGTTGGAGCTTACTGTGTCCGGACTCACTCCAATTTTCATTCTAACCGGATTTGGGAAAGTCGAACTTCTTCAAGTCGTAACCGGTGTTGTAGGCGTTACCGAAAAAAAGTAACTAAATACGTTACTCGGTACATGCAAATAAAAGTAACGCGTTACTGACCTACGCTACTTCAAATAAAGGAACGCGTTACCGTTACCGTTACTGATAAAAAGTAACCCACGTTACTGTTGCGTTACTTTTTATTCACGAACTAAAACATTTGCTGTTTCGACGTTTGATATGTGCGTAAGCGCCATAGCTACAATATGTCCATGCGGAAACTTAATTATCCTCTCTTTTAGGGTTCATCGAATAGTTACAAAAAAACGCGGAAGTGTATGTGAGCTGATTTATAACATGTTGGCACGGAACTTAACAGAAGAACCGGACCTCCTCATTAGCACAGAAATTAAGACCAAGCCGAGATTGAAACTTTGAGTATATTTTTGACAACATGTCGAAGTACAGATAGTTGCTGTGAAAAAAGTTCCTCCGTTACCCGAAGCACACTCCGCTGTTGTACTGCAGAAACAGCTGAATTTCGAAGTTGGCATCTGACATTCTACCTCGCTTCTTGGTAAACGCTCCACGCCTACGCTACTTTACTAGGCGTTCAACGGATGCGCTCGATGGTACTGCCGTGTTTACTTTGAGAAACAGCTTGTGCATCAGAGGGAAGCTGTTTTTAGGCTCCGTCACTGCAAAGTTGTGCGCCACCAGAAAGTACCAAGAAAGCTCATCATCCCCGGACACGGAGGTGCATTAATTTCCAAACGGATTACCAAAGAAATCTTCTGTTGCGTTCGCTTTTGAGTGGGGAAGCGGGGCTCTCGACAAGCCGCGAAGAGACTGTCAGCTCGCTCTTGACGGCCGCGAGGGCCGCATTTCGCTTTACTTCATTCGATGTCCACGACAGCTTGAATCTCAGGAGCAGTGTAGCGGCAACTTAAAAACACACAAAATTTTTTTTTTTTTTATGTTTTAGGAAGTAAAGTAACGTAACGTAATTTCGTTACACGTTACTCAAAATAAGTAACGTAAGTACGGAACCCGTTACTTCTTTCGAAGAGTAACGAGTAGGTTACTTCGTTACCAAAAGTAACGCGTTACCGGTAACGCCATTACTTGTAACGCGTTACCGCCAACACTGGTCGTAACCCCTCTGCGGACTAATTCCGGGCTGAAGTTCAGCTGTATTTTATTTTCCGGGCTGATTTCAAGCCGCCTTTTTCGTGTAGATATGATAGTTGTTATTGCTTTATTAAATATATCTACACCCAACATAAATTTGTTCATTTTTTCAATCAAATTTGCTTTTTATATACCTGTGTGCACCATAATATTATTTTCATTCTTCGACCAAAATATAAGTTTAAACGGATGTCACAACAACTTTTTCGAATTGGCAGGGTATTCCTTTTACATGACACACTCCATAAAAAAACTGGGTGTTATTTCCGGCTTAAAACTGAAAAGTTTCTTAATTGCTATTTTTATACTTTCTCAGGATCGTAACCATTCAATTTTTTAACCTTTAACCATTAAATTGTTTTTACATTTTGTGAATGTCATATAGCAGTCAGTTTGCTAAACGTTTTGCCTCTGGCCTCTTTTTTGTCTCTAGTGTGCTCAAACTGAAATTTGCAATCCCGGTACAGCTTCCAGGTTAAGCCCGAATTGCTCAAATTTTACTACTGTGCTTCACAGTTTGATCCGTGTTTGCATGCTTTCTGGGTATTATGGTGCGTTTACGATTCCCAGTACAATCACAGATTATGCAAACCATTCTTTCTTTCCTTGTACATTTCCCGGTACTGACCATGACTGTTAAACCGTGTTTTTGAAATCAGGAACATTTCAAAATTTATGGAAAGTTTTTTCCAAATTATATACTGTTTTTTTTTTCTTATTGTAATCATACTGTTTTCCTTCAACAGAGATTTGTTGACCCAAAGTCATATTATGTGTTTGCGTTCGATAGATGGTTTGCGATGCCGACGCGTTATTAATTTTTCTATTAGGTTATGATCGTATGCCACTATAACAAAAATTAAGCAAGTAATATATTAATATAACAAAACGGTTGCCACAGGAAAATTTATCATGTAATAATAAAACTTTTATCCCGTTGCAGGCAAGTAAAGGTTTGATCTTATCTGAGATTCACGACTTCGCAGTCGCTTGACCTGGTGCTTTCCCTGTTTGATTCCGCTCAATCAATGCGTCCACGGCTGCAAAGTTTTTGTGTTTTCTTCTTTTGGAAGCTTTAAATTTTGTAATCGACAAAACTGCTTTTCGAACTAGTTTTAGATAGGCACCTTCTGTTATTAAAAAAAATGTACATATCATTAGATATTTAAAAACACATTAAACTGTAGTTACCGGAAAAAATGCTTGCTTCGGCCCCATTTCTACACAAGTCATAGTTATATAATTATATGAACTTCCCTATAATAAACATTATTAAAAAATTTATTAGCACCTTAACTGAGCTTGATATTTTTTTTTATCTTCCGATGGTTTGATTCAACAGATGGGACAAATAACACGAACCGTGTAAGGCGAAGTCCTGCAACCGTATGATTTGGATTACTTGTAAAAAGGTCGCAGTTAAAAAGCAAGACAAACGCACAAAATATATATTTGAATAAAAGACAGAAAACGACTGGCGCGATATGAACACGGAAGTTACGCGCCGCGACCACAAGCCCCGGTTCTGTTACTTCTCGACTACAGCAGGTGCCATAAGCCACGTCGGCAGGCGCAAATGGATAGGTATAATGCCACCGCTTTCCTCGCACATGGATTTACCTTGTCCATGGATTCTGACTCATATTCACCTTTCCTGGCCTTAACTTTACGTGCCGATCCTAAAGTATATGGGGGCGGTTGATTGTACTAGACCGGAAAGCCTGTGCGGTCAGTTTTTGTGAGCGAAATTGAACTTTCGTGCTCAAAGTGCAAACGAATTTCTCTTCAACTAGACAGGGATGCTAGGTACTTCCATGTCGCCATAAAATTGGTCCCGTGGAAAAAAAATCTGGCCATAGCCGTGGCCGCGACCGCGGCCGCGAGATGAGCAAAAGTGGCCTGGTGTGCGCAGCGCGTATGCCTTGGTTCGTGCTACAAAACGAAGTGTGAGCCAAGTACCAGTGCTAGTCGTAGTAGGCGGCAAAAGAAGACTGATTGTGAACGAAGGAGACGGATGGCCGAAACTAGCAAACAGCAAAATAATTGAGGCAGCGAGTTCCGGTGCTAACCGTGCAAGGAGGGCAAACTACAATCGCCAAGGCTGGAATAAAACTAGAAGGTTCATTGGTAAATTGTTAGAGAATGCATTAGCATGACCTTTGTAAAACGCCACACAAGTTCCCGCGAACACGGACCCCGTAACGAAGACAAAAAATGCAGCGAAAACAGAGGAAGAAAAAGTGAAAGACAAGGGAGCCAAAACAAAAGACTGAAGGGGTCAGCGTTAGCGTTTCCTAAACGAAGACTTGTGGGGCGTTTCGCGAGGGCCATGCTAACGCATTCCTTGAGGATCCACCCATGAACCTTCCTTTAACTTGCTAAACGTTTTGTTTGCTTTCGCGGCCGCAGACAACACTTGTATATATTGAAGATACCTTTTGTTAGTGTGTCGACTTCTACTTCCTGCTCAGAAAAGAGATTCCTGCAAAGATTGTTCGGACAAGCGGTGAGCAATCTGGTGGGAAAGCAGGCACACCTCACCTCGGCACACGGTTCCAGGTAGCACCTGGGATAACCTGTAAACGTGTATATGTATATCTTTGGCCTCAAATCTTTGTCGCCCGAGTAGTCGGCAGAACTCAAAACAATCCGCACATTCAGTTGCAAAGGACTTCCACTGTTAGATTTAGATGCATTTAAATTTCCTTTCTTTGGTAGCTTTCGTTCCTTTCTTGTCTACCTTATACTCCGCCTGGTAGTTCTTCAGAAGCAAGTACGGGTTCTTAAAGAGGAAGTCCAACCATCGGGCCTCCAGCGACTAAGTTAAGCACACTAAACAATGGCGCAAGGACCACGTAAATTTATATATTTCTTATTTTGGCGCAGCGCTCGGCTGACGTATGAAAGCTCGTTTTTTGAGTTAAGTTAGTCTCCATCGTTAGTACGCCACCAAGTTTTATTTGCGCGCTACGTTCGTTCCCGCAAAGCGTTTTCAAACCCGAAGCATGTTGTTCCGTCCGAAATGGAAATATTTCCGGTATTGTTCTTGTTGATTTTTATTCTGGTTGAATATGTCGGTTCAAATAAAATGTGTTTGATGCTATTTTGTCAGTATTTTCAACACCGTCTTTGCATGCGTGTATATTTGTGTCCGTCTTAGTTTCTGCAATATAATATTTGTCAGCAGCCACACGATCCTCGACAGCGCATCACTCCAAAGAGTATAGGCTAATTAGTCGTATTAGGTGAAACATTAAAATGGGGATGCTTGTGTCAAACAAATTGCGAGCATAGCACAAACGTGACCCATAGCTATAAATATTTCCTTCAGAAGATGGTACGTTTTTTACATAATGTGACTTTTTATCCTAAACAGCCGCAATCCCGTATTGTATAAATATATGCCCAATTAAAAAAAAAAATATGTGTAGTCTGTTCAAAGCACAAATTTCAGGATCAATTCGAATTTTAGTGGCAGCACATCCAAATCATGGCTACAAAATACACATGAAGTGGGTCAGAAGTACGCCGCCTGTATACTCGAGATTGATCAATTTAATAGGGCATTTTAATAAGTATTGTTAACGAAATAACGGGGTACTCAAGTGGCTTCCGAGATCGTTTATTCATGTTGATAACTAAATGTACTGGCATCTAAGCATCCTAAAATACTCGTAGACTCTCATGGGTGGTGGTTGCCCTATTCAACATATGATCAAATATTGTGACACGCCCCTCTTTCTGCGCCTTGGAGCAGAGACCAGGATGCGCCGTCAGGGTCATATTTATTGACTCAAACTCAATAACCAATAGGCCATAAAATAACAAGCTTAACACAAAAAGGAACGCGTGAGTGCACCTCTAAGTCCACAGTAGTACTTTAGAAGGAAGAACAGAACGAGCAGGTTGCTAGGGATAATTAAACTTGGGGAGGAAAACGAGAAAGGACGGACAACCACAAAATTTTGTAGTTGTCTGTCCTTTCTCGTTTTCTTCCTCAAGTTTAAGTACTTCAGAACAATGCGGTTTTTGGTTAGAGGAGGGCTGATTAATCTGTGTAGGAATGAGTGAACACAACTCTAAGCTGAAGGCTGGCGCTTTACTCGTGACAGATTAGTCCGCCGTGCTCATTAGGAAAGATTATTTAAAATATAGAGTCCACTGGCCTTGTGTGGGTCAACATCGAGCGCTGCAAAAGAAGCCAGACAAAGCGGGCCCATGTTTTTTTTCTAATCATCAGTGCCCTCATCTAATTGCGTTATGTATGTAAAAGTTCCCAGATAATTAGTTGTTTTGCGCTGACCACCCTCATCACCTCTAGACTGTAACAATATTGACAAGAACTCGCGCAGACTTACCTCATGTTTTCCAAACGTGTAGCAAGGAACCTTGAAAAAGCATTAAACTTAAAACTTAATTCAGCGTCTAACAAAATGTGACAATATCCGTTCAAAGTGTGCAAGTGTATGTGTGTGGATGCTATCAATGCTTTACTAAACATTAAATGAAAATATGGTGACAAATTTTTTTTCTCTCTCCAATAGTACGCCTGGGATGGATACCAGAAGTTGTTTGGAAAACTACCTCCATACGGATTTGAGGTTGGTTTAAAACTATTTTTATTATTTTGTGCCGGACCATCCTAACATTTAGCATTGCAATATAAATGTAACTCTCTCCTCCCACCCGTGTAAATCAAGCCCACATTTTTATCTGACTTCATGAAGGAGGAGTAGGTTTGCTGTCAAAATTTTTCTCCGTCTTGAAAGTGGATCGTTAAAGAAATGCTGTTTCTGCTAATTGGTTGCTTCATGGTCAAACATTGCATCGTACAGGATGGTTATCCTAAATATAAAGAAGTAATGTGCTTTTTAAATCTAAGAATTATTCCACAGAGCCAGCCTTGACCGTTTAGTTACGATTAAAATTATTCATATTTTGGTGTTTTCAGAGAATCAGTTTACTTGCGAAAATCGCAAGAAAGGAAATCTCCTCAAACACGCGCTATTTACGGACAGGGCGCCACAAGAGCACATGACACGAGAGCGCACGACAGCAGAGCGCTGCTACAGCAGAGCGCACGACAGGAGGGCGCCGATACAGCGTGGTGCGTCTCAGTAGAGCGCGCGTCACGAGAGCGCTAAACAAGTGAAGGCACTAAGCTTCCTTTGCCCATGGCAGAAGGTTCACGTATCGATTCCCCTTGTGTAGTAAGCGGGTTGGTATACATTAAACTGAATGTTAGGCGACAGCCAGCACTGCACAATTTCACTGCAGTTTTATATTTCTCCATTATACATAGTTTGGAACGAACGTAGTGATCCCTAGAGTGTTCCTAGTTTTACGTTTGCCAGAATTGAACAAGTTAATGATGTCACACCTGCACGTATGCCTAATCCCGTCAAAAAAGGTGATCGACGAGCCGATTTTATTACGTCACTGTATCGGTAAATGAACCGAGTATTTTTTCTGGGGTGCAATAATGACAAGTAGAATTCTCGAAGGCGATAGCAGTGACCGATTTAAAATTACGATAGATAACCTGAACAAAGTAAATGATGTTAAATATTGTGACTGCGGCCTGTTTGAAGATCCTAATATCGATCATTTCCAAGGCGCACACGCGCTCTCGTGACGCGCGCTCTAGATGGCACGCGCTCTCATGTCGCGGCGCATATCTGTCGTGCCCTCTGGTGTCTCGGCTATTTGCTGTCGTGCGCTATGCCGTGGTGGCGCTCTCCTGTCGTGCACTCACCCGTCAGCTCTCTAGTGTCGTGCACTTTCTTGCTAAAAAGACATTTTTATTCGATTATTTTTAAATTAAAACTGAAGTTCGTTATGTGGAACACGGGCGTTGTCTTCCTATTGTCCCCGATTTGTCTAAAAGTTTCCTAAACACATTACCTAACATCACCGAATAGTATCAAAAATTTAAGCCAATATAACTTCTTTTTTGTCAAAGTAATAGAATGTACAAAAAAAGAAGAAACAATTGGGTGTCCGTATAGCTATACAGCCTTCAACTTAGTCTGCATCAAAGGGAGACTTGTCTCCCAGATGTAGATGAGAAATTTCGCCAGCGCGGTGCAACCGCTAGCCTGGGGTCTTTAACATCCATTACGCAGTAGTGATACACGACCGCACTCCGGTACGAGGCTCATCCAGATCGAAAGGGGCTGGGGTGGAGTTTGAACCAGGATTCCTGGGATATACAGCGCGAGCTTTCGCCTCACGTGCTCCGGAGCCGGTGTGCGCTAGCCCACTCGGCCACCGATCCCCCTGCTGACGTAGTTCACGAGTGCAATGCATGAGCCTCAGATCGACTGTCGTAAGGCGGGTGCTCTTAATGCCTCAATGACGTAACGAAGTATTGTGAAGGCGAGACCGAAAGAAATAGTCTCTTTTATCCTCGCACTTTCACCACGACAAATAAGCTTCTTAAACAGTGAAAGTCCCTATTGGCAACAACAAAAAAGTGACGCCAGAGGCAGGCACGGGATCATATTTTGGACTTTAGTGTTTGCTGATAAGTGATTAAAAGCAGTTTCATGGCCTCAAATGATTTTGTAGAAACATCTGTCAGCACTCGAGCAGAATATTGGAAGCAACTACTCCGCAGATTTTTTTTAGACTTCTTGCTCGAATAACGAGCCTGCTTGCCACTGGCGTCACGGCACTGAAAAGCGTGGGAACATTTCAATGTTTCGTCTGTAAATATTTTCATTTGCGTATTCCACAAGTGCTTCGCTATACCAAATTACATACTCGAAAGGATAAATGACAAAAAATAAATGACAAGGATACTGAAAATATGGTTAGTGTGGGTAGTTCAAAATATTATGGGAGTACCCTTTTATAGGCTCCACACTTGAGCCAAGAGGATGCAGATTTACCGCTTTGCATAACCCAGAAATATTGTCAGTGAATGTTTATATTCAACTCCTTAACAATTATTGCCATAACCTATCCGAACCGACCTGCTTCTATAGAAGATGTTCATAAAAATTTAATTGAAGTACCCATCTCTAGGCAAGACTGTTAGTAATTTTTCCGCGGGATATTATAATCGACCTAGCGTTTTGACTGACAACACAATCTCGCGCATACAGTGGTATGTTTTCCAAAACTTTTTTGTTTTCCATTGACCTGCCGAACCTGGGAAACCCATGCAATGTTTGTAACTGTCACGACCTCATTGAAAAGGGTGTGCTCGTTTCTGGTCTGGGTGAGGTTCAACCTATTTTCGGATTGCTGGATGGAAAATCGCCCCTTGTTCCAGTGGTGTGGAATCTGCCCGTCTTCAGGTTAGAGAAAGGTTACACCTCTCGTTCACTATGCTTGAGTAGAACTTAAAACCAAGCATTAAAGAGCCAGACCACGATCGACGTCATGACCTACTCTGTAGGCGTCTGCTGGTATCGTGCCACGTGCAACACATCGAAACCCGCCGTGGCTCGTTGTGAAGCAGCTCGTGAGTCAACGACGCAATGATTGTTTTCTTGAAGAAGGCCTTCCTGTGAATTGTGAACTTTCTGGCAAACACAGTGTCGTGGGCAGAGCAAAGTTGCTTCGACGCTTTGTTGACCCGTAATGGCTGACGTACCTTCAGCCACCAGACCCTTGTTTTTCAGAGACGGGAAAGCGACCCCTTATAAAAAAAAAAAAACGAGTGAGCCGCACCGAATCATGCACATTCTGCTGCTGAAAATATATATTAAACAGTACGTTTTTTTAAGAAACCTAGCTGTCATTTTCTTTAGGACCCGCACCATGGTCCTGTCCCTGCCAAGATGCAGTCTGAGCAGTCCAGCAACGGAAACAACAACCAAGTCGCAACATGGACATAATAAATGCAATATAATTTTGGGAAATCGCAATGCACTTTCGTGTTTTCTTTTTGGTTTTATTGGCAAGGATGATAGCATTTTATGCTGCGGAGGACTCCACGTAATTCACAAAGCCTCCGCTCCTTGGGAAACGAGCTCCCCAGTTGCTGTAATCATACCGTCTTGGCGGAATCAGTTCTCAAGCCAGGAACGTTTCAAACAGTTGGCTTAGGCATACCGAGGCGAAGGGAAAGTCGCATGCAGAGAAGGGTGTTTAACATCGTGTGATATGTTTGCGTAAAGCTTGAGGGACTGGAAGCCAAAGGAAGGTCAGTGAAAAGGAACAAGTACAACTTCCGCTGAAACGCAATCGAGACGCCAAGCAGACGAAGACGTCTCGCGGATAGGGTTAATAAAGCCGCCTGAACAGCCGCGAAAGCCTCAATAATGAATGAGCTATTTTCTGATAGATAGTGCGGTAGGTCCTCTAGGTCAAGCGCTCACATGGGATATTTGATATCATCCACGAGTGTACAGATGCAGCGGGAAACATTTTGAAATAAGACACCGGCGGTCGGAGTCGCAAATTGTGACACGGGGCGCTGTTGTTCCCGAGTGCAGCGATAGCGAGTTTGCAAGTTACGTAACATGTCTCAACGCGGGGGTGGACGGCAGGAAATCGAGGTATAAGATAGCTTTTCAAATGTGGGCTTTAGTAAAGTCTGCTTTCTGCCGGCCACCCCAGCGTTGAGACATGGAACGTGACTGACACTCCCGCTATTGAAGCGATCGGGAACAATAGCGCCGCGGGTTGCAATTTCGGCGCTGCGTTTATCATTAACTTGTGCCAATCCTTTTCTGCAGCAGCTGCACCGTTCTGGCGAACCAGAGAAACATTTTTTTAAACATTTCTTTTCCGCGATGGGTGGGGCGTGAGAAACTACCAAATAAGCAGCCACTACAGTAGTAACCTATATCGCCACAAAAGAAGCTCTAAATGTAGAAGCATCAGAAACCACCACGCACATCACGGACATCGAAGAAAAATATTCCTTTATTTATACTGCCGTTCCTAAGTTGTTTCTTAAAAACACATTTAGGTAGTACAAGACAATGTGCATTGCGGTCAAATTTAAACACCTGTATTCACTATAGGTGTCTGAATGGCGCATTGAGCAGACAGGTATGAAGCCACCGAAAGTAAGCGCTTGACAGTCTTTTACAGTTCCGACTGCTGCATCGAGCAAGTTCAGGGTGCTGTATTTTTCTAGCAATTCAAAGAGACCCTTTTTGTTATAGAATAACAGCGCATGCGGACCCGAGAAGTCCCCTGAGAAGCCATTCGATGCGAAAATTTTGATATTCTACTTGTTCAAGCGTATGTATATCCCAAGTTCAATTGCCTTATTGCCAGGATTTAATTCAAACCGGGAGTATTAAAACCCAATCAAAGACAACAAAAAACATGAACCAAAATATTGGCTGAATGCACTAGGAAGCCCAGCAGACTCCCGACTTCCGGAACAGCCTCGATCTTCCGGTGGCTTCACTCGCGCCAGGCTCGGAGAGGCAGATATGCGCAATCCAGCCCCTATAGTGGAGATCAGTGCATTTAAACAACAACAATCAGACCGACTTTGGCAGCGAATGTTCACAATCCTGCACCTTCCAGATTGAACAAATCCCCGAGAGAAGCTCACCTGATCTAGGCTCGCAGCACAAACGCGCATTTACTATCTAAGGATTCATAGGAACGCTCGCCATTGTTTTGACAGACGCACAGTACATTTCACCTTCAATTTGATTTTTCTGCAATTGTTACAACTAAAATATATGACGATCTTATTTTTTGTTTATTTGTGTATTTGCGAGTTATATTTAGTGTTATTCAACCACGATCATCGTTCGTTTTCTTGCGTGACTTACACTGATTGTTAGAGAAAGCTCTCTCGATTTTCTTAATTATTTCTGTACAAGGGATCGATGTGCAGAGTTTACATGTTCACAACCCAGTAAAACTGACAGCTAGGAATGACCTGCTCGTACGTTCGGATCATGACAACTCTCATCCTCAAGAAGGTAAACTGCTGGATCTGCTTTACCACGGCCACGGCAGTGTTCTGTGGTATCCGGCACAGCGTGTGAAGGTGTGCGCAAGCGCGATAGCGGCGTGCAACAGTTGTAGTATTTTATGCAACTGTCTGAATTCAAACCGATGCATTAAATCAAGATATGTTAAACATCAAGATCCGCCCATGTACCTTTTTAAAGAAGTATTTATCGATAACACGGGTGGTTGTTATCATTTTAGAGTGGTGGTGACAATAAAGATGCAGTAACCTCTCACGCACGCGGTACACATTTCAAGTAGGGCGCTCTGGAATCGCCCTCGACCATTTTCGCGCAACCGTTGCATATTGCCACGCGCGCCGCAGAGCGAACGGGTGCGTGGCCGAACTGGCGTATGGCGTATAAAGGCTGCACTTCTAACCGTATATCAAACAAATCTGTTTGTGAACGTATTCCAGTCCATCGTGCTGTGCTCCAGGATGCCCTTTGTCCCCCCTTCTTTCTGCATTTTCATTGAATATTTTTTGTAGTAACATTCTTAATAGCGAAAGCATTCATGGGTTTCAACTACTGCCGAGGGAACTCCGTGTATTGTCATATGCTGACGATATTGCCATTTTTGTGTAGATAAAAGCAGCATAATCAAATAAGTGAGAGCTGTTAAACTTTTCTGCAAATATAGCGGCAGTTCGGTAAATTGGCAGAAATGACGACCTCTGCATGGTGAATGTAACTCAGCGCCCAGTGCATTTGAATAGATGAAGTGGGTAACAACGCCTTCAATATACCTGGTGTACTTTTATAAAATTATCGTGATAGTGAGCTTTACTGGAAAAGTCAGGCTCTTAATCGGCGCGACAAAGCCGAGAGATGGAAGGACAGGATTTATTCAATGTTTGCAAGTGCCACGGTGCGCAATTTGTTTTTCGACAGCAAATAGTGGTATGTACTTTAAGTGTTACACTGCTAGCGCGTCAACGTACAGAAAAATACATATGAAGTTGGCCGTTTTCATTTGGGGATTGACTTGGGAGCGGACTAGCCAAACGAATTTTTTCGGCGTATACGATCCCGAGGCTTGTCATTAGCGCACTTATTCCTGTTGAAAGTTGTAAAACGATTTATTTTTGCTCGTGATGTGTGAAGGATGGTTTTCTTCGTGCTATGTGTCAGCTGTGCTTAGGACAAAGCTTTGCCTCAGTTCGTTGTCTCTTCGGGTGTTCCCATACCGGAGGTATGCGTGGTTACTGGCGAGGGCTGCTCAAGAAACACACTTTTTGATCACTCGTTTCCCTAAGTGAAGTGCCGCGGAAAAGATTGTATAGGAATCTTGTTGATGTTGCTACCCATGTTCTGTTATACAGATCACTGTATTGTGCGAAGCCCAGGTGAAAACAAGCTTCAGCGCGTGAAGAGAATGGCAGTGCCTCTGTATATGAAATCTTTAACTTTTATACTGCACACCGGAGTGCTGCCGGTTAAGCCATGGTTGGAGGAGAAAGGTTTATTTGTTCAGGGGGTGAATTGTTTGTTGTGCAAGAAACCGGAAGACGGTGGAGCACGTGTTTCTAAAGTGCTGGGACGGGCTATTTTTTTTTTATTTGGAGGGGGACGCTTACTGATATACGTTGAAGAAGGATTGACCTTTGACCCACATAGCATTCGGTACTTAGCCGTTGAGAACGATGATAACGTGCCGTTCGATCTCATTTTTCTTGTGGGGCTTCATAGCATTTTGAAGTCACGCATGGTCGTGCGCCATCGCAGACATTCACGCAAAACAGGTTCACGAGTACTTTTGCGAAATGATGCGGCAAATCGTAGAGGTGGGGAAGTCCCAAAGTTGTATACATGACTGGCTACCATGCTGGAAAGTGTGACGCATCCGAGTTCATTTTAACCATGTCATGTTGATCGCTGTAGAGCTGAACGAAATTTGTTATCATTTTACGCTGTTTGTTCGTTTTTGTCAAACCCGGCAATAAAGTAAAGAAAGTGCCTTGCCGAATTCGTACCGCGCTCTGACTGTCACGCGGAAGGGGTCTAGGTTCCATTCCATTCAGCGGAATGTCATTTTATTTATTCTTTCAACTTGGCGTTCTCGTACGTACGTGAACATTCTCGTCTGATCGAGTTACGAATGTTCTCCGCGCCGAATGTTCTACGCCAGGTCGATCGTTCCAGAAACCTACGAGAGCACAGAAAGGACTCCGCTTGGCAAGCGGAGTCGATCTCGCCCCAGCGTTCGATCCTACTGTTACGGCGACTTCGACGCCCGCAGCGCTCTGGTTGTTAGCTTCTGTCAACGTTTTGTTTTTCGCACCAAAGTTTGCCCCATTAAACGTTTAGTTTGTTTTTCCTGTTATTCGCCGCCATCATCACTTGTCATTCGTGACATATTTGGTGGCGGTACTCGGTACCACGTTACATGCCAGCTGAAACGCGCCCCTGAGACGATCTGTCGGGCATGGTCTTTCTCAAGTTCCGGATAGCTTACTCCCCCGTTGTAGCAACGTAAAACCCCGGAACAGCCGCCGTACACATAGCATGCCCCACGGATTTAATCCGTATGCCGGCCAAGCCAACGACGACTACTGCCACAACGAGCACCACGTCGCAGCAAGAGAGTACCACCGACTTCCATCGTTCTAGTTGCAGGCCCCGCCACGGACACCGGCAACGCTCAATTGCGGCCTTGACATGAGTATGTGGACGACTGGTCCAGCCAGTACGAGCGCGTGCATGCACGGTTCAATAGATGAGGGGCTGAGCAAAGCCTACGAAACTTTTTCTTCGGTTTGGAAGAGACGCTCCGCACCTGATACAAAAACCACTGACGCGAAGAGATTTCGTCAAGGGAAGAATTCCAGTACGAGCTTTTGACGCACCTTTGCCAGCACACGAGCGACGACAGGAGGCCGAAGGACTTCTTCAAGCACGAACCCAAGGACCGAACGAGACGGTCATAAGCTTCTGTCGAGGACGTTCTCCACCTGATGAACCGCGCAGACCCAAACACTACACAAAGAGAAGAAGCTGCGTGGTCTCTGATGTGGGACGTGAAAGAAAATAATCTTTGAAGGATTAGGTGGGAGCCCGCCTACCACCGTCAAAGTTTTCATCACTGAGGCCGCCAACATTGAACGTGCCCTTTCCAGCACGCGCCTCAGACTACCAGAGACTTCGCGGCAGTGATGCAAAGCTATCGATAAGGCGAACATCGATGCTATCGATAGTTTTTCCAAAACTATCGACTAGTGTCAGCAGAACTATGGATCGTCGACTATCGATAGTACTATCGATAGTTTTTCGATAGTCGACTATCGATAGTACTATCGATAGTTTTTCGATAGTCGACTATCGATAGTACTATCGATAGTTTTTCGATAGTCGACTATCGATAGTCAAATTTCTGGGGACTATCGACACTATCGATAGTACCATCGTATTAGGCCTTTTGCACCACCACTTCCCGGTCTCGCTGCCCTTCCTCGCCGTCCATCTGCAACACGCCGGACGTCCGCGAGATCATACGGAACGTCGTCCGGGAGGAAATCAGGAAGCTCCTGCCCGCTGCCAACCAGCCTGTTTCGCTGTCCGATAGCTGAAGCTCTCCAGGAAGTTCAACGGGCAGTCCAACCTGAGGCTTCAGCCAGCGTAGCATCACCTAAGGAGCCCCTCTGACCTACGCCGCTGTAGCCCAAAGACCGGCACCAGTTGCCCGGCAGTATTCCGCACAACCTCAATGCGACTTACCAGAGCCACAGACTTTTCGACGTCGGGTAGGGCAGTCTCAGCCAGTCCTCACAGAACAACCGGCGTCTAGGAAGACAGATGTGTAGTGCACAGCCGATCCATGACCCCTAAGTTATCACTGTGGCGAAGGCGATCACGTCCACCGGAGGTGCCCGTACCGACAAATGGGCCTGAGACGTTCTGCGCTCAGCTACAAAGAGAAATCAAGGAGTACCTCCGATGACCCCTGTCTCCGGCGCCGACTGCACTCCGAGGTTCCCGTTCGCCTTCGCCTCGACGTGCAGTTTCGCCCTTCCGCCGCTCTCGTCAAGACAGCCTGCCCGCCCCTATATTCGTCGGGAAAACTAAGCGCGGCAACACCTGGAGGTGGCCTTGCCGAAGAAGACCGAAAGTATAGATGCCTCCAAGAAGGCCGGAACGCTCCCACTCTCTCGAAACCACACATCGCAAGGACGCCCCGGCAACGGTGCCCAACAACCTATACGTTGTTATCGACGGCCACGACGCATCGGTACTCGTGGACTCTAAAGCATACTACCCAATCTTGAGAGGGAGGCTCTTCTCGCCGCCTTCGAAAAGTCGCGACGCCGTGGGATGGACCTTAAATACGAACCGCCGGAGGACACCTCATTCAACCAGTCGCGAGATACACTGCTCGCGTCGAGGTCCATGGTGAGACGTGCCCTGTGAAGATCGCCATTCCGCAAGAGTGTGAGATGGGCGTTATCCTCATAATGGACCTTTCCTGCGAGTATGTCGCCGTCATTGACCTCGGGGGGAAACCAGTTGACGCTGCGAGAGCCTCTTCTAGAGCCGTTGGAGACCAATACAACGTCAACCGCAATCCGAGTTATTGCCGGACCATGTGAACCTGCCGCCCCGATCGAGTGTTTTCGTAACCGTCATAACCAAGGCAGGCATGAACGGTGAAGCTCTTCTGAAAGGCAGCGTCCAACTGCTTCATAAAAAAGCCATTGACGTCGCACATGGCGTAACAGACCTCCAGGAAGGACGTACAACTGTTCTGGTACAAACGTTTGAGAGAGATACGCAGCACCTATGGAAGGGTACCACCGTGAGCCACGTCGAGGAGCTTCAGGCGCCAGCAGGGGACACTGCAATATCTGAGGAAACCTCTTCGTTGCAGCAGAAGGGTACGTCGCCGCCGCAGCTCGACATCGACGACGAGCTCGCAGCTCAAAAGCGCCGGCAACTGGTTGATCCCCTCGCTTAATACAGTGTCGCCTTAGCCACGTCGTCGAACTTTGGCCAAACACCAACGGCGAAACATCGGAATGTTGCCGACAACGACGCGCCTTCTGTCTATCGGACGCCGTACAGAGCCTCCTTAAAGGAAAGAAAGGTGATTCAATATAAATTCCAGGAAATACTCGAGAAAGACATCATTCAACCTTCAAAAAGCCCGTGGGCGTCCCCAGTCGTTCTTGCAAAGTAGAAGGACGCGACTCTGAGGTTCTGTGTGGCCATCGTCGACTGAACGCTGTGACAAAGAAGGACGTCTATCCGCTACCTCCATCAACGATAGGTTAGGCCGACTGCGCCACTCCTGCTAGTTTTCGTCAATGGATCTGAAGAGTGGCTACTGGTAGATTGCAGTCGACGAACCCGACCGCGAGAAAACTGTCTTCATCTCTCCCGACGGACTGTACGAGTTCTAAGTGATGTACGTTCAGGACTTTGTACAGCACCCGCCACTTTCTAGCGAGTCATGGACACCGTGCTGGCCAGTTTGAAATGGCAAAGCTGCCTCGTCTACCTGGACGATGTTGTGGTATTTTCACAGGATTTCGACGAACACCTGAGACGACTTTGAGCCGTGCTTCGAGCCATGAAGGCCGCCGGCCTGTCACTTAAGCCAACAAAGTGTCGGTTCGCCTACGGGCAACTAAAGTTCCTAGACCACGTCGTGAACAACAAATGTGTTCTCCCTGACCCTGAGAAGACCCGCGCCGTAGCTGCCTTTACGGCGCCGTCTGTGAAGGAGGCCGTCAGAAGTTTCCTCGGACTCTGTGCTTACTCCAGTCGGTTTGTTCCGGACTTCGCCAAGTAATCCGCACCGCTGACGCACTTCACAAAGGACGCCGTAAAGTCTGAGTGGACAGAAAGCACCATCGGTCATTCGATGAGCTCAAACGAAGATTCCGGACACCCCCGATTCTTGGCCAATTTGTCCAGTTCGCTGTATCAGAGATCCACACGGACGCCAGTAGCACTGGACTTGAGCGGTGATAGTCCAAAGGCAGGACGGGGCAGAGCCGAGTCATCGCATACACGAGTCGGACGCTGTCTTAGGCGGGGAGAAACTAATCAACAAACGAATATGAGTGCCTCGCGGTCGTCTGGGCAATAACAAAGTTTCGTCGATATTGAGATGGAAGTCCTTTTCGCGAGGTCACAGACCACTAGTCACTCTGGTGTTTCTCGAATCTGAAGGACCCCTCCGGACGCCTTGCCCGGTGCAGCCTACGACTGCAGGAGCTCGACATGACCGTGGTGTACAAGTCCGGCCGGAAGCACAATGACGCCGACTTCCTGTCAAGGGCCCCAGGCGAGGCGGGACCTGCCTGCATCAAGGGCAACGACGATGAGTGTTTCCTCAGCACTCTGGATGTCAACGACATGGCATCACTCCAACGAGACGACCCTGAATTGCAAGCACTCATCGAGCACCTAGAGGGACAAGGAAGCGCTGCTCCTTGTGTTTTCGTACGAACACTGCCAAGCTTTCCCTCCGACAAAGCTTGCTCTGCTAGGAGAACTTCAGCGACAACAACACGGCGTGGCTGTTGGTGATCTCTTCTAGTCTTTGAGAGGAAATAATTCAAGCAAGCCACGATGACCCGACGGCGGGTCCCCTTGGATACAGCAGGGCGCTTGTTATGATACGCGAAAAGTACTACTGGCCCAAACTTGCGAAGTTAGTCCGCCGCTACACCCGATCTTGCCACGAGTGTCAACGACGGAAGAAACCACCGACAAGACCGGCAGGAATTCTTCGGCTAATTGCACCGCCATCTGCCCCATTCCAGCAATTTGTAATGTATTTACTTTGGCCATTCCCACCATCAACGCAAGAAAATCGATGAATTGTCGTCAGAACCAAATATCTCACACGGTACGCCCGAGACGAAAGCCCTTCCAATAAGTACGGCTGTTGAAGTCGCCAAGTTTTTCATCAAGTCTGTTGTCCTCCGGCACGGCCCTTCGAAAGTCCTCATTACAGACCGTGGATTATCGTTCATGGCTTAGCTGGCGCAAGGAATCCTTCGTCTTAGTAGCACCAGCCACCGTCGAACGACTGCGTGCCATCCGCAGACAAATGTACTAACGGTTAGCCTGAACAAAACTATCGCCAACATGATCTCCATGTTTGTTAGCATTCACCACAAAACGTGGGACGAGGTTTTACCCTACGAGACGTTTGCTTACAACACGGCGGTGCAAGAAATCACTGGAGTAATATTGTTTCATCTGGTGCATGGCCGAAAAGTAACGACCATTCTCGATGCGATACTGCCTCACAATCCAGCTGACGATGGGAGCAAAGACGCCGAGGTTGTTGCTCAACGAGCTGAAGACGTTCGTCAGCTCGCCCGACTAAGGAATAAAGATCAACAACTTGCCGACTCTACCCGGTACAACCTTCATCGGATCGACGTTCGCTTTAAGCCCGGAGGCCGTGTCTGGCTCTGGACCCGATACGACGACGCGGTCTAAGCGAGAAACTCCTGAAACGCTACTTCGGACCCTACAAAGTGCTTCGTAGACTCGGGGATCTGAACTACGAGGTGATGCCCGACAGAACACAGACTTTATCGCGGCGCCCTCCACAACCGGATGTCGTCCACGTCGAGCGGCTCAAGCCGTAAAACGATCGATAGGACTGTGAACTTCGGTTTCGTACGACGCTTGATAGGAATGTGTTTTACAAGCCTCCGTAGTTTGCCAGAATTTTCGTTTGTGTTTTTGATTCATTTACCTGCAAGTTGCATCGAGACGGTGCTCTCTTTACAGGGGAGAGTAATGCCACTCCAGTCGCCGAGCTAGCGCGTGCTTGGCCGAATGGGTTCCCCGCTAGACTGTCGAGCGGAAGGTCTATGGCAAATTCCAGACAGCGGAATGCCCTTTTATTTTTTTTTCATATTTGTCTTTTTCGAAAGTACGAGAACAATTCTTGTATGATCGAGTTGTCAATGTTGTACGCGCCAAAAGTTCTAGGCCGAAGGTTTCAGAAACACACGAGGGTACATAAGGGACTCCGCATGATGAGCGCACTCAGTCTCGCCCCATCATTCGATCCTGCTGTTACTCCGACTTAGACGCCCGCGACGCTCTGTTGTTACCTTCTGTTCACTTTGTATTGTTTTGGGCACAAGTGCAGCCCGTTAAACGTTTTGTTTATCCAGTTATTCGACTCCTAGTTTCTTCTCATTCATGAGAATATTTAATTCCCGTGTCGCCTCGATATCGGAAAAATAAAGCAACAAAACGGAATCCAGTGAAGTTAAGGTTTTCGAAATATAGACATTATGCAGGGCTTTCCAGATTCAATGAGACACGGGCTTTTTCTCGTCAACGTTGAAAGGACATGACGGAGAATGAAGCGATTACGTTACACTTGGACCCATATCTTCGTCACCTTCTTACCTAGTGAGGCGGTTTTGGATATCTCTAGACTGAGCATGAAGAAGGCGGCAGACGATGGCGCCATCAAACGCGCTCTTCGAAAACAAATCAAGATCATTCCATTTTGTGAAGGTGGATGACCAGAGAAGCTGTTTAGCACACGACAAAGACGCGACACATATTTGTGAACAAAGGTACGAACACATTTACTGTCTTGATCTGTAGTCATTGTGACGAATGATACGCACACAGATTTATTGTTTTCGTGATGGGTGGTCATTATTTCGTGTGAACGACTATCGCCGTCCCGAGGAGAATGACGGAACTAAACACGCGTGACGAGACCGCCACCCGGCGGAGAGTAGACACGCCATCCGGGAGAGGGAAAGAAAAGGAAACTAGGCACGGAAGTGGCAAATTCTTTACTAGGGGGAGCACATTCCATCCGCTCATTTGCATTAGACAGAACGCCTACAGCGCCGAATCCAGCCCTGATGGAGAGAAGGTCCCCGCCAGTCTACGCGGATGTGCACGTTGATGTTCGCGGCGGCCGCGGCGGTGTCGTCTCCGATTCCACCTAAAGCCCCTTCATGTTTCAAAGGCAGCACAATGTGCGTCGATGCACGAGGCACGCGCAACGTGCAACCCTTGAGAGATCATGGCGGCACAGCGTCGATGCACATGCCACGACAACTATAGAAGTGGGCGCGGCATATGTCTCGAGCATATCACAGCAATTAATTTGGTATGTAGAACAACCATCGTCATCATTATCATTTACCGCCGAGACCTCCCCGACGATAGATGGCTCTCGCCATGCCCAGAGAACCTGTCCGCGCCGAGGTCATGGTATTTGAGAGGAGTGGAAAGTATCTCCCTAGTAAAGTATTTTGAAGTGGCTTGGAACGACGACAAAGAGAGTGTGGTGCGAGCGTTGACATGGCGAACGCTGGTCACATAGAGGCACATTTTTGAGAAACCTTTATTATCTGCCTGAGAGTCCACTGATCTAGTAAATGGTGCCTATTGGTAACTAATCTACTGAATAGACATATTGCTAAATTACCCAAGCATCAAGGAAATGCAGGGAATGGTGCTCCACGCGCCGCACTTTTCGGCGTCTGCAGCACTAACGTTTCTAGAGCAAAAGCCTAAAACAAATGACGTATAGAGCTATTGGTATATTACCCAAGCATCAAGGAGAATGCAGGGATTTGTGTTCCACGCGCCGCACGTGCTGGCCTCAGCAGTAGTAACTTTTCTAAAGCAAATACCTAAAACAAATGGCATCTTGCACGCGCGTTTCTCAACGCTTTATTTTGGTTATTTACTTCGAATATTTTATACGGGGTAGGCGTGGGCGTGTGGCCCGTGGAACACCAAGTCCTGCATTCTCCTTGATGCTTGGGTAATACAGCAAAAGGTCTATTGCACGCGCGTTCGTCAACATTTTACTTTGGTAATATACATCAAGTCTTTTAAAGGGGAAAGTGTGCGCCTGCTGGGCCGATGCCTGCAGGAGTAACTGTTCCATAGCTAAAGATTTAAAAAAACTTCATCTTCTCTCGCGTTCGTCAACGCTATATTTGGGTATTTTACTTTGATATTTTTTATACGGGAAAAGAGTGCGCATGCGCCATGTGCGAGCGTAGAGCTTTTAAAGCCCCTCGATGTGTTTACATTTGTCTTGCAAGTAGCGTCAAAGGCGCGAGTGCTCGAGGCCCGTGTCTCGAGCGGCCCTCGGAAGCAAATGACGGCGAAGCCCTGAAATGAGCTGCTCTTGGAAGCGAATGGCGGCGGAGCAACAGCTCGCGGCACGTGTCTCGCGCGTTTCTACAACAATGGTTGGCGGCGCTTGTAAAAAACACCTTTATCAAGAAACTTTAGGAGCTTTTGGTAGCGCACATAAAAAAATACAGGGAAACCCTAGCCATAAACAACTTCGCTGAAAAATGTCGCCTTCTAGGAGAGGTTTTCCGATAGCACTTTCGTGGGGTAAACAGGATACTGAGGATTCGTATATCATGTTTGACCGCACGGTCAGACACGATAGTAATGCAAAGAGTGCAGAGTTGACCATAATAACGTTGTTGAATACTATAGTCATGAACATCCCTATAAAAGCGTGTTAAGTGCTACCGAATACTGGGTTAGAGATAGGTATTTCGTACACGACGCAAAAGTCCGCTGAGCTGGCCTAGGATGCTCCGGCGAGCCATCATTTCCTGAAAGATGGTAGCCAGAGCGAAGATTTTATGGAGCACGCAGTGAATCTTGCGAAAACGTATTCAGAAAGCCCATGGAAGGAAGGAAAAAAAATATTTGTCAAAAGCGTTCCAGAATGAAATTCGGGTAGCGAGCTGGAACGAAACAAAAAGAGAAAACAATTGTTCGTGGAAGCAGAGTCGCGCAGACGGTAATGGTCATAAACGTTTTTAGGCAAGACAGAAGATGTGCTGCTTTCGTTACAACAAAACATGTCATTTCGCTGCCGGATGCTGAAACCTTTGGATAGTGTTTCTGTATGTTAGCAAGAATGATGAGAATAAAAAATATTTAGAACCCTACATTCACATGTTTCTCATGAACGTCCAACTCTGCAGTGCATTCAGGGAATGCGCCACCACAACAGACATCATGCATCCATTCATCGATGAAAACGGAGCACCAAAGGGTTGTCTGTGCGTGGATACTCCGGCTGGTTGAACAGCCGAGCGTCCGCCTGCCCGTATTCAGCGAAACACTTGAAGGTTCCTTTGGGACTTCAGAGACTGAGGCTGCTGTTTCAGCTAACCTACCGCCGCAAAACCAGTACCATGTTCTCCGATAATTCGCATCAGAAACTTCAGGCCACTGACAAGCGACAGGTTGACTTGAGTAGTAATGACACCAACAATATCTATAGCGTTCCAGTTGCTAACCCGCTTATGTGCAATGTCGAGTCCACCAGTTCACAGTAATCCGTGGGTGATGTAGCAACTACTACACACTTGGCTACAATGGAGATAGGAGATGTTGATAAGGTCAGCGGGACCTGCTCAATTTTCGACAGCGAAGGGTAAATCGTCTGAATAAAGATTAGGATCCATAATGTTATGTCCCTGATGACGCTTCACAGAGAGTTGAAGAACATATTGTTCCACCAGTCACGGAACAATTTTAGAGCCTGCTAAGATTTGGGACGGCATAACTGCAGTCTAAAGAGAGGACTTGTTCCAGCCTTAAGAGCCATACCGAACTGAAAAAGAAGTACCACGGACAAAAAAACACGAAAAAAAACTGCTATTTCTCAAGCAGGGTGGTCTGCTGCATAGGACGCGTTAGAATAGTCTAGGAACGGTTTTCGATTAGCGTGTGGTGTTAATGTATAGGGGACGGACAGGCTGGAGACGAAGTTTTGGGCTATATGAATGATGATGTTTTAATGGGACATGATTAGATAATGCTGGCGTCCGATGGTAAGTTACATTCTGTCTCCGCCGAGCAGGTCCGCGGGTTTCCATTTTATAGCTGCGGTAACGTGACGGTGTTGCGTCACCGGCTGTATCCTGGTATGATTGGTGGTGGATGCTGACTTCGATAAAGATGAGGTCCAATGGCCACTGCCATTGGCCCGGAGGTTCATGTCGGCGCAGCAGTATCTTTCTTGATGTTCGAGAACGGGGAAGACTACGACACGTTGACGTTTGTTACTTCGGCCGCTGTTCGAAAGCCTCGGTTGGTTTCGGGTCTTTGAGGGGGTCTCTGCCGGACGATAGTGTTGCAGACTGTCCCTGTAATTGTGCCATAGATGGAGCACGTTCTTGCCGTGGATGTTCAACGTAACAGTTGTTCCATTTAATTACCACTTATATGTATTACATATGGCACCCCACATAGTACGATCGAAAACATTTTTTACAGGGCAAAAAAGGGGAGTCTTTTACCAGTAAAGTAATATTGGTCGCTAGGTTGCCCACCGAAATGTTAAAAACTACTATAAAATCGTGTATCCACTGTGCTTCAAGTCGTCAGGAAGCCTAACAATAACTGGAAAGCACCTCTAAAACTGAACTATATTTAATCACGGATATTTTCAAACGGTTCGTCGAGGACACCATAACGCCCTTGCCTGTCACGGAGTATGGTCGGAAATATTTTATTACGCTATTTGTCCTACCACTGAGTTTTCTGAGGCAGTTCTTCTTGAAGAACTTTAGCTCCGCGGAAGTAGCCGACGCTTTTATTTCTGTTTTCACCATGGTGGAATTATCTGCGGAACTCCAGAGTGATTAGGGTAGCATTATCACGAGAGTCTTGACAACCACATTTCTTGAGCGGTGCGGTACTAAGATTATCCACAGGACCAGCGTCCACAATCAAACATTGTGGAAAATTGCGACATAACCCAGATAGGCGTTTCCCGAACTTTGACTGACGAACACAAGTTGAAATTTTACCACTGTTTGCATGCCGCTATGTTCGCGCTGTGTTCTGCTCCACAGATATCCACGGGGTTTAGTCCTGCAGAGTTAGTGTACGGTAGGGTGGCATGGTCTCTAATGCGGAGTGTGCGCGAGTCAAGGAAAGAAAGCAAAGCAGATACAAGAGTAGTAGGGTATCGTGCTAGAGTTATTGCAACACTTGCATTTTGCAATAGATATTTCGAGAAGAACATGTCGGCTTCACAACTCAAGGCCAAAGCTTGCTGGGAGATGACAGCCCGTAAAAGAATGCTTACTGTGCATAAAAAGGTCATGCTTTTGAGGTGCTCCAAACAAAAGTAATTGAAAGTACATTTGGAGGGCTGGCATAAGTTATCCAAAATCTACTCGACTGCAGCTGTGCTGTTCAGATGAACGTGAGGTGAAAGAAAGTAACGATACACCACGCCATTCTAATGAAACCGCTCATCGAGCGATGAAGCAAGCTCATTTAAGTCCCTGAATTCGCCAGAAGTGAAGGTTATGATCTCGTCAATGCAAAGTGAATCGCCAGATACTAATATTGTGGTGGATGTGATGCGATTAGCGAAATATGGGGAAGTTTTTAAGTTGACCATGTAGTCGGTCTGAAAGCAGCTGTTGGCAACGTTTCACGGCATATTTTCTGAGCGACCGGGTAAAACCTTGTGGCATATCCAACTTATTGAGCTTAGCTTTGAGCAACCTGTCAGGGAAAGCTCTGTGGTGTGTTTCCTAGACAGCAAAACGTAATGAAGATCGCAGTATTCAAAACATTAGAACTACGAAGGATATCACCTGGAAAGTGCAACTACACCAATCACTTTATTATGATCGAAGTGCCTGGAAAGATACTGCGTCCTTGTATTGACTACAGACATCAAAACTTGATAACGAAGGTTCAAATATGTTCGATACCTAACACAGAACACCGCATCAAGACAGTCAGAACTACAATGTTCATCTTCATGCCTGATCTGTTTCGGGAGTATTTTCAGGTCACCCCTTACCGAGTGGGCCAGTTGGTTTCCCTCCTTTATTTTCACTCAGGTATCTTCCGCCATTTGAAGCTGGCGGAACTTGGCAAATTTGCCGTACAATATTTAGATGACATCAACCTCTTCAGTAATTTTTAGAAAGGGCATCTCAATCTCACGCGGCAAGTGTTTACCCGACACCAAGAAACAGGTCTGAGAACAAAGACAGAGAAATGTCACTTGTGAAGAGAGAAGAGATCGCGTATGTGGGCCCATGTTGTGACAAGGGATGTCGTCGGGCCGCCGAGCAATAAAATTAAAGATGTAGAAAACTATCACAGCCCTAAGACTAAGAGAGAAGTTAGAACATTCCTCCTCCGAGCCGGATATTATAGGCGATATTTCATATTTCTGGAGGAAATTCAAAATTCTGGAGGAAATTCAGTCCACTTACATATGCGCTTGGAGAAACGCAGTACCACTATCAAAAACTGAGGCGGACCAAAAAAAAAAAAAGGCAACCCGACAGATCGCTTGTTGTTCAAAGCTGTGTTGGTGATCGGAAAAAAGGTTCCGGCTGTGCCAGAGGGACCAGAAGAGCGTTGATAATTTTGTTTGTACACAAGCCTGAAGCTGAGCCTTAGATAATAGGCCTATGGTGTCAGGAAATGAAATTCGCGTGCTTGGTCTGTACGGCTCAGAACTTCTCGTGCTACCTCTTGCGGGAAAACACTCACATTTTTATATTGATCGCTGCTTTTTTTGTTTGGTTGCATAACCTGCCCCGAATTATAAACTCCACCTGAGCAAAAGCATTCTACTCCAACAGTTCAATTCTTAATTTGTTGTGCATAAAAATGACAAAAGTATAACCAACTCCGTTTGTATGATTCGGCTTTCATACTGAGGAGTATTTCCCACAGAACAGAGTGATTCTAATTCAATAAAGTTTGCCTGAACCTTTGTGTAATCAACATAAATATTTTGTTGTAGTCACTCTAGAAAATACGTTTTGCATCTGGATTATCCTTTTTGTGCATTTCTTATTTTCCGCAAGCCTAATATCAAATGTTTTGTAGCTTGTGCTCAAGTGCGACCCTGTACTAATGGAAAGTTATAAGTGCAGTCTCGATAATAGCTTCGCTTTATGTATTTTTATTTTATGGCGTCTCTATGAATATTTTACGGCTCACAGGAGGTTAGTCTGCACAGCGTCCAATATCAACCTTTAGAAGAAACAAATCATGCATAGTCCGCACCTCTGTATACCCCTGTGCATCACACAATATTAACTTTCAAACATATGTAATCTTTGAACTATACACCTAAAATTACGGTAACTTTCTATTCAAGATTCTTACTTAACCGGGCAAAAATGCTCATCTCTCACAGGATTGCGACCAGAAGATGTTGACAGACTACGAAAGTGGGTTAAAAGGTGGAAGGAGTATCGAGAAATCGCCATAAAAGCAATGTGTTCAAAAAAGTTAAAGACGTAAACTTGACTCCCACATCACTTGACAAGTCACAAGATGCCAATGATTTACGGCCGTCTGCACCAGGTTATGATGTACGATGCGAAATAAAGAACTGAAAATGTTTCCGCTATTCAAAGTGCGCTATTTCTGCAACACAAATGTTTGCTGAATAAAGACACTTGCCAGTTTTAGTACATGTTCTTTTGGTGTATTTGTGAACCGGGTAATTGCCTCGGTGCAACTCATGAGCGCAGCTGCAACCAAGAGGCAACGCAGTAGTCCTGGATAAGTCTCGTCGCAGAGCCGCGTGTTTTCATAGGACATGTCCTGTTCTCTTATATATTATACAGCCGTCTCTCATCGAAGTTCACACGAGTATTCTGCTTCCTGGACGGGCTCATCTGCTACTGGGTGTCTATTTCGCAAAAGATCAAACAATTGGAAGCGCTTTATCATAATTGTTGTCGACACAGCCCTGGTGTTATCGAATACAGCATACCAAAAAAATTGAATCTCGTCAACTTAGTTTCAGCTTAAAGCGGGCAATGCAGCGATGTTTGTACTTGGCGCAAATACCGCTTAGAACATTTCCCTGACATTCTTAACCGTTAAAACACGCATTCGTTTATCACCACAAAATTTCAAAGTCACAAGAAAAATTTAAATAAAAAACGAGCTGTGTTCATTCGCTTCAACGTGCAGGCAGAACAAGCTGTCACGTGGTTTCGAGCCGATTATATGCAAATGTTAATCACAGCCCTGCGCTGGGGTTGCAATTCACAGGACTCGCGCTAAGTTCCACACATTGCTATGGTTCCGCTATTATTGTCATTGTAGAGATGGGACACGTGGCACAACCTGGTGGTGGTGGTGGTAAAAACTTTAATTGAGTCTGTTCAGTGACGAAGCCCCCGGGTCAGGTCCCTAAGTTCAAGGCACCGCAGGCCACCACTACCCGTCCAGCCCTTTCAAGCAGCGCTCGCTGCCATTTGGGCCGTCAGCTGAGTAGAGCAGCTTCTTAGGTGGTTGTAAAGAGGTTAGGAACGGGCATGACCCCTACCCCGACAGGGAGTGCCACTACCTCACTGCTTCTCGAGCTATTGAATATCCCGAGCTCAAATCGACTGAACACGCAATGCTCGAGTCACTTATAAGTGGCGTACTCAAATATCGTCAATGAGCAGGTACAGCGTCCGCCTTGCAGTGTCATCAAGTTAGGCGAGGAGAGATTGTTGCTGAAAAAGCTCGCTTTAGTCCTCAAAATCACACCACAACAAAGGAGTTTCTTGGCCGGTATCGTTGCTTGCGAGTATCCTTGAGTCCTATAGTGTCAATGAGCTCGTGTGAAAGTGAAAATCTTTCGAATTGACTATCGTTGCAATATCCGTTTAAGGATCAAACGCCAGCCGATGCCACAAGCGCGAGCTCCGAGTTCAGCAGTCCCTGTCAAGCACGCGCCGTTTGTGCCATTGCTAAACATTGTTCAGAGCCACGATGATGGCGCTCCTCGGCAAAAGCTGCATTTGAGAGTGAAAGCTGCAACGAAGTATATTACGGTGTCGGGCTCGGAGCGCTTTCGTTCTGATCGGTTGTTTGGCCAGCCTGCTGGGAGTGGCCTTCGAATCCTAATGTTTGACATTCTTGATCAACAACGAACAGGAAAATTTGAGTATGTTGCCCACACAGCTGAAGCATACCACTGAGAGGCGTGACTAAAGTGGTCTCATCTCATATAGTCACTGACAGCGCAAGAGAGGTAGGGCGACCCTTAATATGTTTATGCTTGGAAACGTTGTTATCGGCTACTGGAGAAATCACATGGGTTGTGGAGCGATTACAGGATGATCGGAGCTCTGCGGTTCTTAAATGAACAATGACACGCCAGTAAAAATATCTACCGTTTTCGCTGGAACCTCCAGTTTCGGATGGAGTTGGCAATTACATTTATTGGGGTCCAGCCGTTCATTTTCTAAGGGCTTTCACTGCATGCCGGACCTCGAAGCTTTCAACTATTACGATAGACTGCGGAAGGTCGACACCCCGTATTAACGAAAGCTCAAAGCACAATTGGATCGCGTTTCGGCCACTTTTTGTTGGCTAAACACCCACTCCGCGCTAAGTTTAACCCGAAGGGGCGCA
>JAZHYW010048550.1:0-16359 GCA_037355805.1 Ixodes ricinus
CGCCCTGATTCCCGCCATTTTTCTTCTGTTTCATTCATTTACTTAGCTGATATAAACTCGTGAAAAATTGCACATCTGATACTGTAACTGTTTTTTCATGCCGTCGCATGACGGTACCATCGCTCTCGGTCATGCCGCGGACGCCAACGCCGGATTTTCTCGTAGTGGGGCAATACTCTTTTCGCATTAAAAAGTCTTCGACCAGGCCGTCAGCCCTTTTTACAGCATTCAACGGTTACAAGACTAGTGTCAGCATAAAAAGCAATTTACATAAAATAATCAAATAGACATTAGCTAAGCATCGTCGTCGCAATAATTAATATCAACGTCATCAAAGATTCAAATGCAAATAATTACATCGACATCATTGAGATCACATTCATATAACATACAATGTAAGCGTTACTCTCCAACTTTCCCATTTTATGTTGCATCTCAAACAGAAAATATATGTATATAAAGATACATGTAAGACGCTGATATTTTTTCAACATCAAATTATCAATAGACTTAATTAATATTTAAAAAAATATCAAAAGCACTATAAAAAGCACTTCAAAATCTGCTGCCCACACGCCTAACAAATTTTAAGTTTAGGTTACTGGGGCTAAAAAATAAACTTTCATTATTTTCTTGAACATGCAGAATCTTCGGCCTCGGCGTACTATTTCAACAATATTGAGGTGGTTATTTATGAGGTCAGAATAATTGGTAATCAAGTTTAATCAAACCACCATCCGAATGATGAGTTACATAGAGCGCCCTTCTGGAACAACCATCTTGAAAAAAAAAGTCTGCTGTTGCTTGTTTTATCATATATCAAGATGCACAAACACGGATACTAAAAGTGCAAGACCATGGTGCATGGTTTGCGCTTGATTGCTTTGACCGGGGACAAAAAAAGCGCTATAAGACGTTGAGCTCCGTGACATAGTGTTTTCTGACTCTGCTTGATTGGCCTCATTTACCTGTTATGTCGGCTGCGCTCTGACTTACAGCAAAATGAATTTAAACGTTTATGTCTTGCAAAAGCTCTCTCATTCACGAAATGCTGGCAAGGCATGTCTTATGTATGTTCTTTAAGGTTTGATAACATTCTTCACTGATCGATTCACTATATTTTTATTTCTTGAATAGTTAAAACGATAGGTCCTGGCTTGTGAGCCTCTAACGAAATCGCTTTGCCAACCCTGCAGCGCGGAACAAAGCCAGTATCAAAGAACAAATTTTGCCCAGCTAGGCACTCTCGATCGGATCGATGAGCTAGCTGGGCTCCGCTTCTCAGAGCCGTTTATACTGAGAGAGTTTGGCCAATGGGCGGAGCTTGTTGCCTGCTAGAACCAGCGTATCTCGCGATAACACAAAATGGCGTTACTTCTTTGTCTTCTTTATTCCTGAGAAATCGCATTAAGTTCCTATGAGTCAGAGCCCCAGAATGGCGGACGGAAGTAGTCATCCCCTGGTTGTCAGACTACGCTGCTCTGGTTGCCAGGCTGTCAAATCTCCTTAAGAAGGCCAAACCTCTCAGTATAAATGGCTCTGCCGCTTCTGTAGCGAACTGGGCACTGCTAGCACCACTGGCACGTTTGCTGGCATTTGTGTCAGCGGGAGCACGCGCTGAACGCTGAACGTGCACGGGCGTGCAGCAGAAAGGAGGAAATTAAGAGCAGAGGAGGAACATCACTGTCACGAGCTTGTTTTCTGGCCACATGGATGAGTGCCGCCATCTAGCGGTTGAACTAATGGCTTGTTCAAGATGGCCGCCGTGGGACTGCCGCCTTAAAGGCGTTATTTTGGCATGCTGTAAAACAATATACACATATATACAAGGGTGAATAAAACATCCGCGCAACGGTTACCTTAGGACCTCCTGTTGGCCGAACTGTTTTAACAGCGATTTTCGTACAACTTCACTGTTTTTCCAGTCACTGCTGTGCAGTTTTTAACGTGCTAGATCAGTTCAGTTGTGACTGCGGTTCTTGAAACAATGACTGTCCTCATGTGATTTACACAAAAGAGGAGCAGCGTGCCATGATTAACGTTTTTTGTAGTTTAGAGGGTCTGCCTGGTGCCGATATTTTGCGCATAGTATGTAGAAAGTGTTTGTCACGAAGAAGTATAATTGAGTGGATGCAAAAGTTCATGGAAGGACGCACAATTGTCAACCATGAAGGAGACCGACGCCCGCTCACGATTATAGAGCCCCAGGTCAGTGAAGAGGAGGCGCCTCGGCCGGCTGCTCATCAGCGCGGTTGGTGGCCAAAAGGTGAACTTTGGGAAGTCCATGTCACCGAGCGACTCAGGACCCAGAGCGCTGCGTCTTAGTCCGGAACGGCGCTCGGAGGTTCGAGCTCGAGATCGAGGTCCAATGATCACAGCTGCGGGCTATCTCAGAGCTTGAAATCATTCCCCACAAGATGGCGCCAGTTGTCAAACCAAACTTCATTGCCCGAGGATGGGCAACATTCAGCCTACACATGATCAGACTCTGTGAGATACTCGAGTGACAGTGGATGCGGCGGCGAATCATTTTCAAATCAGCCAAGGATCTGCCATTAATTTATGACGAACTTGGGTTTCGAAAGGTTTCTTCGAGATGGGTGCTGAAACGTTTGTGCGGATTATTTTTTATCACCCTCGTATGCGACATGCGACATGATAGGCGAGCCAAAAACAGCATCCATAGTAGCCCTGAGACTTAGGAACAATAAAAAAACGGACAGAACAACGAAGTCTCAACACAGCTGTGTAAGAGACTTCATTGTTCTGCCCGTTGTTCTGCTTTTTTACAGCGGAGCTGTTATGACTAGTTTCCCCAGGATCGTGTCCCCGCAAAAGAAATGAAGACACCGAACTCTGGACACCTCCCGCCATCTATGAGCGACGGCGGCAAGCCACGTATCTGGTGGCCACCGTCGCTCATAGATAGCGGCAGCCTGCGGCAGATAGCGGCAGCACTCTGGCTTGCCGACTTGTGGCCGTCCATTACTTTCTCCATTGTACAGCTCCGCTGAGTCTTCCTTCTTCACCAGAGTGGAAAGGCTGGAAGTTTTTTACCTTTCTTCACTAAAAACAAGACTTTGATATTTGGGAACAATCGAGTCACCTCCCGACAGGCACGTCTGTTTCATTCTTTGTTCGTCGCTTTCTATCTACATCATACATTTTCCATCCCCTCTAATCTATCTTCCCGGTGAGGATAACTCAAAGGCAAAAACAAAAACAAAACTAAAAACAAAGAGCGTCAAAGGTTTCAAAACAAAACACCCCCAAGAGAATGTCTGTTTCGATCCTCAAGAGAATGTCTGTAACACCTGTCCTGCCTACTCTCGCGTCCGTGTCTTTCTTTGCGCTATTTATCTTGTACGTAAATGTATGTTTCTTTTTTTATTTACTCCGTCTATCCATCCACTCATTCACAAAATCGACAAAAAAGAAACGACAAAGCTAAGTTCCCAGAAACAGAAAAAGAAAACAATTTGCGGTGGATCGTAGAAATACTTCTGTATTGTATCCCCGTGCTTGTCATATTCCATCGTAAAACTGGCTATTAATCAGGTTCATCGTCTCCAGAAACGCTGACAAGAGCATCTGCGCCCGTTTTTTGTCACTTTCTTTAAACATTCCTCCCTCAGTTGTTCATCATTTTCTCTTTCTTTCTCTTTATCTTTTTCTCTCTAATTATACGACATACTAAATATTATACCATTTAGAACATTATCACGCACCTAAACGTGCAGGCATCGTGCTGCCGAATACGTGCATCTTCTAGCTCCCCCCCCCCGGATTGATTTCGTGGACCTTTCCCCCTCCTTCTTTTCAGTTTCCCCGCTAAATTTGGCGGGAAAAATTAATGTTACCTGACCTGACGTCATGACATATGCACCAATTCAAGTTCCCGCTAAATTTAGTAGAAAAATTAACGTCACAACCTATTCACTGATTCAGTTTTCCCGCTAAATTTGGCGGAAAATTGTATTCATGAAACAAAGTGTTTACTAAAACTTTTCGTCACCGTATTCACAGTGAGCTGCGTCGTGAGTCTCATGACGAAGTCTATCGCAATTTAGAGATAACCAACATTAGTGGTCTCTGCAGCCCCTTTTTCATCCAGGTCGTTCATTGCCCCCTCCCCCTTTCCTCCCCTCTTTTTTCGCCACGCCAGCAAAGCACATTGTTCAGTGCAGTCTCGAATTCGTATCCCTCGTAAACACTAAGATCCACTTCCTTCCATGTCTTCTGCAGAGCTGATTTAAAACGTCCGTTTACGAGAAGAATGCCCAAAGAGGGTTCGCAGAAGGGCAGGGCGAGGCAGAAAACTTACGCGATAGGGTACAAAAGCCGACTGGAAAGTAAAAGTTCCACAACGTCGCCACTGGATGGCGCCACAGCCAGCACTGGCTGTGGAACTGGCTAGTAAACACCTTCCTGCAAGCGCCGACAGATGGCGGGTGCACGCTCTGGACACCCTTCGGAAGCTCCTGCCGCCAAGCCGCAAGGCCGATGCTTCCCAACGCATGGTGTCAGCCCAACTGATGTAGGGCACCATATGCGCACTGCCGCTCATCGTGACGGGGTAATTGAACGTTCACGTTGGAGGCGGACACGACCAGTGGCTGCTAGAGCACATGCGGTCTCCATACGGGCTCACGCTGTGCACGGACACCAACGAAGGCACGTCGCGCAACAGCACCACTAGAAATTTCATCGTCTGTCCCGATGGAGATAAGATTCGAACGGGGCCATATGTGGCGTACTTCACGTTGCACAGGCTGCTCATGTGCATGATCTATCCTCCGCAGGATAAAACGCCCGTTAGAGGCGAATACATGTGCACAACAAAATGGCTCTGTCCTTTTAAGCGCATTGAGCGCAAGTCTTTCATGCACACACGCTAAGTGAGCTCATGAGGCTTGCACAGGGGAATGTTCCCCCGTCGAAAAGGTGCTCCAGAGGCTGCATTCTTTTATTCGGAATTGGGTGATGGCTTTGATTATTTGTTTCTTTTCAAAGCAGCTTTCTTCACATTCAATATATTGGCGTTTCTGACAACTTAAGTAACACAGAGCTAATGAGATTCGCAGCATTAGAAAAAAGGTGTGACGAAGCAAAAGTGTGAACAAAGCAAGTCACGCTCTGGATTTCTTAAGCTGTTGGTCGCTATACAGTGATGTACTCTAACGCTTTGAACCTACTTAGGACGGTCCGCAAAAATAGGTTTCTCAACCTTTGCGCTGCGATTTACCACAGATGTGCGGCTAGGTGGTGGAAGCTTGGTAGTAAAACTATCAATAGAATGAACTTACCTCGTTCAAGAAAAAAAACACTTTCTGGCTATCCACGGTGGCATTTGCAGACGTTGTCATGGCCGTGCTCGCCCAGTTGGACGTGGTGCCGAGAGCTAGCGCAACGTTAGATGCGAGAGTATGCGGCGTCTTAACCGATCATCTACTTACCAAAAATGGGGAGCAATGGGGGATTGAAATTCCTATTTTATAATTCACGTTATTTTTGTTTTATGAATGAATTATCGCACTTTCAAAATTGTACAGGGAGATGCAAACCGGCGTAGGGAAAAGTTTCCGAAGGTCGTTAGGTAAGCTCGGCACCCGCACGCCCTCGGCGCTTCCGACATCTGTGGGTGGAACGTACAGAGAGGTGAGTAGAGGCCATGATGCCATCTGCGAATGCCACCGCAAATTACCCGAAATTGTTGTTGCTTTTAGCGATGTAAGTTAACCCGTTGATATATTTACTCCAAGCTTCCACCACCCACCCGCACCTTTGTAATAAATCGAAGCTCGATACGTTGAGGAACTAATGTTTCCAAACCAGCTAAAGTGGGTTCCAAACGTTAGTGCACATGTCGTAGAATGATTAGGAAACAATTAGAAAACACACAAATAAATGTTTTGCGACTCCACTTTCAGCGTTGCTGCAGCGACTTTGTTCGCTTCGTCGTATAAACAAAAATGTTATTCTTGTGCGGATTTTTCTAACGTGGAAAATGCCCAGATATTTGCACGGCGATAAGTCCGGTCTATTACCCCAGGGCAGCGAACTGGAGGCGGGCTGCTAGTCAGCCCGGCTTGTGGCCAAAAAGGGCAACTTTGGGAAGGCCTAACCACCGAACGATTGGAAGCGAGCTCTGCGTCAGAGTTCGGCAGGGCACTCGGACGTTCGTGTTCGAGATCGAGGTTCAATGATTGCGGCCGCGGGCCGTCTCGGAGTCGCAAGAATACTGCGATAGGATGGCGCCACCTATCGAACCAAACGTCATTGCTCAGAGGAATATATGAAGACTGTTACAGTGCAGTTGCCATTTCTTCAACGTTCACACAAAATTCAATCACTCACCTCTCCCACACATCTAGCAGGCACGCCTTCGTCATCTGCCATGACGGCGACTTATGAGGTGCCTTCACTCGCTGCGAAAGAAAGCTTAAGACTAGAACGGTCCAACTGCAGGCTCAGTACATATGAATGTATTACCTTCACAAACATGAGCACAACACTTCCCGTCTACCCTACTTCCAAAGTCAAACAAACGCACTCTTATTACTTCTCAATCAGCGCTCGTAATTCCAAACAAGCAAAAACATTGAAAATAAATTCGGGTGCATTGCAAACACGCTAGGGTACGAGTTTTCAAGAGTCCAAGTGATGTCTCACGTAGGCTTAAGTGCTCGGGAAAACGCATCGATTCATTTCGGACGCCATAGGGGAAGCGGAAGATGGCAAATGGCGGCGTTTCAAGCGCGCCCACCCACCTCCGAACTCGCGGAAAAGCTTTTGCGGTCGCCGCTCCAATCGTGAACTCTCGACGACCCCAATTCGTCTTTGAGTGTGAGTGCTGCAGAAAGTGTTCCTGTTAGGATTAGTTGCGTGCTAATCGACACTTTTTAGAAGTGCACACCATCTAGCAGACGCTGCGCCGATTGTCCGAGCCCGCCATTGTTTGGGGCACGTAGTCTAAGCATGTATTTGGAAACGAGGGCTACATCAGCGTTAGGTGAGGACTCGTATTCTATCACACGCCTCCTGCCCACCCACGGATGTACGGATGAATGATAACGGCTGTACTCTTTATAACAGGTGGTAGGTTGCGCCATCTAGCCTAGAAACCAAAAGTATTATTCCCCTTCTAGCCCTTCTCAGCCAATTTGCTTCCCCTCTGCATTTTTGTGACTATCACCAGGCGCTGTGGGATATTCCCAGGATGACCTTTGGGAGATCGTGCAAAATAAAAACTAAAAACATCATCCCACGCCTGGGACGCGACATTGGAATGTATAGCTAGAAAAATTTCGCAGACTGTATTACCATGTACAGTGATAACCACTGCGTACCGCTCTCTGTTTTACTCATGGTACAATTACTGCTTTCTTGTTTTGGGAAACACAGCAGCCACAAATATACGCTCTCTACATACTGTTCAGAAGCGGGTTATACGTATTACGTGTAGTGTTGAACGATATACTGACACGCGATCCTTAATCAAAACGCTTAGAATAGTACCAATTACAGAACACTACACTTATAAACTTCTTCTTACATACCAAATATATGTCAAACAAGATCAACTTTTTTTATCCATTGCTGAAATGAAACCGATGGTGTTTACCTACACAAGCCGTTGTGTTGACATTTGGTCAACATCTCGCTCAAGGACAAATTATGGCCTCCAAATGATTATTTTTTTTCTTCCCAATGTTTTGAACAGCGTGCAAAGATGTGACACAGATGTTATGAGTACGTCCCGAAAAAAATATATTCGATTTCAGTTTCTCTAGTTCTAGCCTCGGTTAATTTTGCTCGAGATGGTCCTCGGTGCAAGTGATATTCTGTGTGCCCTGTGTCGGTTTTTTATGACTGCTGCCGTGGCGAGTGCTCTGTGCTGGGGTTCTCTTGCAATGTTCGTCAGTGTCCTTCCAATCTCTGTGTAAGTGTTCTTTCAATTTCCACTACTCTGTATATTTTTTTTCTATCTCTGTTGCAGGTGGGGAGGAGAAACTCAGTCAAGCGACAGCAGTCTGCTTCTTCGTTCCCCTCTCGGCTGGAGGGAAGGAATAAAGTTGAAAGTTGTCTACTGGACTGTGGAACGCGTTTTGAGCATGCGCAGTAGCCCTCTCTCCAAAATACTAGACGCCATGCACACGTCCACATCGCCTAAATGATAGGTGCGAGAAAAGCTCATAACTTTTAATGCGTTCTTCTTTTTTCTCTTAATTCTCTTAATTATTGATTCCGCCCTCACAGTGTTAACGTGAGTGCTAGTATGTTACCTTTACCTCCTCTGCTTTTTCTTTCCTCCTTCTTTTATCCTCTCATCCCTTCCCCAACTCAGAGTAGCCAACCGAGGCAGGCCGCCTTGGTTAACCTCTCTGTTTTCTCCTCCTGCCCTTACCTCTCTTCTTCTTCTTCTTCTTCTTTTAACCCTAAGTCAGAGCGCGGACAAAATCTGGGAAATACACCAACATATACACGCAGACTAAAAGCGCAAGGTCACCGCGCTCTCTCTATGTTCATTTGGTTGAGCCGGCAATAACATGCGCAAAGAAGGGCGAGAAGGGCAGCGACGTTGCACTTTCGGCGCTGTATGATTGATCCTATCGCCTCGTTCTGTCAGCTGCGCTCTAACTTAAACGGGGGATGCAACCTTTTTTTCATAACGGCAGCTATTATGCTGCGTTTGTAGTCGCGAATTCGGGGGTGGATCCGCGTCGGCGGCGAGCGTAGTTTGGAGCCGCGCCAGCGACGAGTCGCTGGCGGGAGATCTGTATATGGGTCCCGGACCCATCCAGACTTTCCGCCAGCGTCGAGCGACTTTCGTCACCCGAATATCCGCTCAAGGCCGGCGCGGATCCGCTCGCGAGTTCGCGAGTGTAAACGTACCAGTAGGGCTCGTTCACACTTCCGGATCCGCAGGCGAATTTGTGGGGATATTGACGTCGGGTGGGGGAATCCCCTCGCCGACGATTCAATATTAGACCGCGGAAGCGATCAAACCAAAACCAATTTTTTCAGTGCAAAAAAAAGGTTTTGTACGCTGTTGCGGTTAATCGGAACTGCACGGAGGAAATGGCGTTTGCCGGCGTCACATCTTAGCCGAGTCGCCCGAGAAGTTAGGGCGGCCGCCGGAGTTGTCGGAGTTCCCAAGTTTCGCAAATGGCGCCGTCTCGCTGATATATCGATCGTGTCGAGCAGAAATGCTCTTTGAGACTAAATGATTCCACCCTATTCGAAAAGAAGCATCTGAACAACGAAGACAGTACCCACAAGGGACATCCGTGGAAGAAAACAAAGTAATTGGCCCGAGTGGTACATGTACAGACGTTACGGAGTTTTCGTACATCGTTTTCGCTTTCCCGCAACGCCCTCCGCAACCCGCTACAATACCCCGAACTCTACAGTCAACGCCATCGCCGCTCAGGCGCAGATAGCGGCTTCTTCGTTGCGGGACGCTTCGAGGTGTGAGAAACGCGGTCTACGAAAACTCCCTGTTGTCTCCGTTTGCTCGTTATTTTATCGTTGCCTTTTTTCTTATCGCCGTGAGAATGTCTGGCCTTTTCTCTGCACTGCGGGTGAGCGTTGACTGCGAGAGCAAGTCTGGGAGGGCAGCTTTCCCAACACCTTTCGAGCCAGGGGCAGTCTGCTCCGATGTCCGCCAAAGAGCCGAGCCGCGCGGATGCGGCGGTGGCAACAAATTAGAACGCGCGGTCTTTTTCTGCCTCATATACATTAAGTCGGGGGCAACAAAGTTTTGGGCAAGTGGGAACGAACCCTCCGTTTCCCTTTACAAGTCCGCTACAATCCGACAGAGCCAATCGAGCATTGCCAAAAGTGCAACGTCGTCGTCTTTGTGCGTTTCCCAAACCAAAAGCGGAAAAAAATTTCACTGTGCATGATTACTTTAGCCGGGATGGCGAACGCACAAAGTCGATCAGAGCAGCGGCAATGGCCGCGTTGGCCGCGCTCCAACGTACGCTGAAATCTGGCGGCGTCCGTACGCCAAAACTCACCCGCCACAATGGGGCGCGTGCTGCCCTATGGCCGCCGCGCGACAACCGCCACCGTCAATCGCAAACACCTATTGTGTGGTGGTCGTTTGCAATTATAACTCACAACGTGTTTTACCGACCGACCTCACGAGAAGGCCGTCATGGGAAACCGTCACGTCAACACCCCTGCTAAATTTAGCGGGGTTATTTAGCGTCATGTGACCTCGAGTCACGTGACGTCGATTTCTGCGAGGTAGGTGGTTCCGCGAGGTGGTAGTTTGGCGCTCGACACTTTATGCGCTTCCCAATCATTTTCAGCACGATGAAGCTCGAGTAATTCTTTCTCTTACCAAGTAATCCGAAGGAGAACTCGTCGAACCAGAAGGCCCGCTTATTAATTAGAAATGCCGGTTGACCGGCTGACCAGAAAGTCGACGCAGGATCGCTCGCACTCTCGACGGCCAAAGTCCACAGTACGCTTCCCGGGCGGAAGTGCCGACTTGATTACACGAGCACGGTCTGTGCCCTGTTGGCAGTTCATTATCGTCGCCGGTCGCGCGTCGAAGGCTTATTCGTCGCCCCTGGAGCACTTACGCTGTGGTGAGTGTACGCGCCCCGGAAAACGCCCGGCTTGCTTTGAGTGCTAGGATCAATATCTATAAGGGTGGAAAGTTGGGCTAGTTGGTCATTCACAATATTTATGGAGCCCAACGAGAAACGAACAGGGAATATAAACAGAGACACAGCGCTACACGCTGTGCCTTTGTCTATCTTCCTTGTCCGCGACTCGTCGCGATTTTTCAATACTATCAATAGATATGTCGTTCCGCGGATGCAAATATCGTAAATGACTTTACGAAGAAAAAAATCTTCGTACGGGACCAAAACGACACAAGCCTTTTTTGTTGCGAAGCGTAGTTTTCGCAATATCGAATTTGTCCTCTTTTCGTGAAACACCCTGTATATATATATATATATTCTCAGTCATACGCTATGAGGTAATTTCCGGTCAGGTTGTTTTCAATACTTTGAATTAGATGTAGTTTCTTAGTATGCGTACAACAATGACGAAAACTATGCTACACTTCTTATACAAGGGATAAGGAAATATTTCGTCAGGAGGAAAACAAGATATAGGCGACTTCTGTAGTATTTTTATCCTGTGAATCTGAATATCACGTTTCATTTTCTCCGAAGATGTAACAAAACGAAAGAAAACACGAAAAACCTCAGACCAGTACGTTCCGCCAAACCCAGATCTTTCGGCCTCCAATGCCGTGTCGCTTGTGTAGGCAGCGGGTGCAATGGCAAGCTTGCCAGCTACATTCACCCGCACTGACACCAGTCGTGACGTTTTTGTTTTTTTGCAACCTTTTTTGAAAATAGCAAAAGTGCGCGTGCATTGCTTTGACAGGCGCTGAAGGTGCGCGAGGGCGGAGATACCGAAACTCCTAATATGATGTCATGCTGCGGGAAAAAGGGCTTCAGCGGTACACTGAAATGGATTTCCTGCAGCCTCCGTACAACAAATTGAAAAATTATTTTTATATTTGTGATCCTGGAGTTTAAATGAAGGTGATGTGTCTTTTCTCAAATAGAAAAAACCGCTTTGCTTTCCTTTAATGACACAGAGCATCTCTGGTAGCTTCCTGTCTTCACGCCATGTTTATTCCGTCTGTCCCCCTCGTCGTCTTCTATCAGAGCTCAAGAGCACATTGCCAAACTCAGCTACGAAAAAGTGGCGAAAAAAGGGGGGGGGGGGGCTCTTTTGGCTGGTGTTTGCTCCACTTGAACAAAGACCATATTCTTCAAAGGAAAGGTTGAGAACCATGTGCACACAACATTTCTTCGGCGAACACTCAAATATCGAGAAAGAAATAAAAAAGAAGACTGGCTTCTTCGGTTATACTAAGGCTTCGAAAAAAACAAGACTTAAGAATACACTCAGACATCTCATATCATACCTGTGCTGCAAGAACCCTGCAACGCGCTGCTCTAACTTCAACCCCTTCTGTCACGTTTGCAAGGTAAAAGCGTTTAAAAAGTGTAACTTAAAAAGAAAACGAACTATGGCTTCAGTAAAGTAAAATATAAGAACTAAAATGTCGGCGGCAGTGCTTCAAAAGAAGGTCGCCGGGGCACTCGACAAAGTGATCTCAAACACGGCGACGGCACACCAATGAACGCAGTGACGACATCCGCATGAGTTGCGCGAACACTTCTCGGACAAAGCACGAGCAATATTCGTGACGTTACGTGTTAGGTAAATATTTTTCTTCTCGCGGTGGCGCGCCTTCATCTTGCGTTTACGATGGCCCAACCACATAAAATAACATTGGACGTACCGTGGCGTCATCTTAGCGTTTCGTAAGTCCTGCCGCGCCTATTATAAGTCCTACTTTAAAACGTCTACCATAGAAAAAAAGAAATCATTTTAATCACAGACTACGACTGTTTTCTTTTCGCTCTAAAAGCTATGTACATACATTTCCAGCGAAGCTCTTGTATGGCTAGGGTTCCGTGGAATTTTCATGTTCGTCAACAAAAACTGTACGCTCGCACCGCCGCACGCGCACGTCTTCCCCGTATAAAAGATTCGAAGTAAATAACCAAAATAAAGTGTTGAAGAACGCGCGTGAAAGATGCCATTTGTTTTAAGCTTTTGCTTTTGAACAGTTACTGCTGCCATAGCCTCCTCTATACTGACAAAGCCTGGCAGACCGCCACGAGAAGCGGCCGCCAAAATGGAAAAGGTGAAGCGGCAGACACCGGATGAGAGGAGAGCCACGTGACTGGCGCCCCGTTGCGGCGATACGCCAAAACGCAGCGTCTCGCCGCTGCCGCGAGACGCTGCGGCGAGACGCGAAAACCCGAAAGTGTGTTTCGGGTCCTCGCCGCTAGCAAAAAAAGATGTGCGCTGACGTCCAGATTCCCCGAGAAATGGCTATTTGATGCTCTGTGCTACCAGATCCTCGCGCTCTAAATCTGCGACCGGGCACTTTATGGCTCCGTCGTCGAACTGCCGGGCTTTCTGAGTATACAGGAGGCTGTGCTGCAGCAGACGCCGGCACGTGCGGTGCGTGGAACACCATTCCCTGCATTCTCCTTGATGCTTGGGTAATTGAGCAATAGGTCTATTCAGTAGATTAGTTATCAATAGGCATCATTTTCAAGATATGTAGACTCTCAGGTAGATAATAAAGGTTTCTCAAAATTTTGCCGCTGTGCGACCCGCGTCGGCCATGTCTACGCTCGCGCCGCCCTCTCTTTGCTGCCGCAACGCACGGAAACACCTCCTTGCCTTTGCTAGAAGCAAATCTGCTCCCTTTTCTTTGCGCTACAAAACACTGCTCATCGGCTCAAAACGTTACGTTTTCGATGAATCATGCCAATCAGTCAAAGAAATCTCATAGCAATCGCACCGTCAACGGAAAATTACAACACGCCCCCAACGTGCCCCTCGAACTAATCTTTCTTTTTCAGTGATTTTTACTAACATACGCAGCTTTCTTCCGAAGCGCGAACTCTTATCTGGCGTTGTATTATCTTCTGAATGCAATGTACTTGTGCTCACTGAAACTTGGCTAACCAGTGATGTTACTGACTCCGAAGTTTTAGCGTACCTGCCAAATTTCCGTCTCTTTCGTAATGATCGCAAAGGTACTCGCGGGGGAGGTGTTCTCATTGCCGTAAACCATCAAATACCATGCACAACTATTAACACTTCATCCGATCTGGAAATACTCTGGCTCATCTGTCATGCCGCTCCTGAAACAGTGCTGTTGGGTGTCTGTTACAGGCCGCCGCATAATAGTCCCGATTTTCCGGGGCAGCTTAACGATATACTGTGCCACCTCAATGCAAAACATCCCAACGCCCACATACTTCTTTTTGGCGACTTTAATTACCCACATGTCGATTGGGCTATCCTGGCGCCTACAACAACGAGCAACGCAGAAACGAGAGAATTTATCGATGTTTGCCTCAATTTTAACCTGTCCCAAATATTAACTGAGCCAACACGTGTCACGCAAGAGACTGCAAGTCTCTTGGACCTAATATTAACCAACCGTCCTGACAGTATGTCGTCAATTACTTACCTACGGGAAATTAGTGACCATAAGGTCATTCACGCTGATTTTATGTTTTCGCCGACGTTGCCCCCTACTCAAAATAAAACAATTCGCCTCTACAACAAAGGAAATTATGAAGCGATAAATAACCATTTAACAAATTTTTTCACTGACTTTGAGGCTGCTTATCAAAGTCGATCCATCCATGAAAATTGGGTACTACTCAAGAACAAGTTTAACGAATTAATAAATACATTTATTCCTAAAATCAGTTTTCGTGTTAGCCGACAGAAGCCATGGTTCACTAAAACCCTTAAGAGGCTGGAAAATAAAAAAAGCGTCTTTTTCGCTCTGCGAAGTCAAAACCAAACCCATGCGCGTGGGAAAGGTACTACGAGGCCGAAGCAACATATTTAAACGCGATCATTGAAGCCAAGCGCTCATTTTTCCTTATTGACTTACCAAACATATTAATCAATAACCCAAGAAAGTTCTGGCAGGTCATAAACCCTCAGCAGACTCCCGGTTTAACTCTTGCCGATGAATCGGGGAATGTGCTTAGCGATAGTGAGTGCGCTAACATGTTTAATATCGCGTTCTCATCAGTCTTTACTCAAGAGCCCGACGCACCACTCCCACCCGTACTCGTAACTATTGAATCGGAAATGCACCCCATCTCATTTTCCACTGCCGGTATTTCGTCTATTATTGATAACATCAAGTTGTCATCATCAGCGGGTGTCGACGAAATCACCTCGAAATTTTTGAAGAATTGTAACCATGTATGTTCATCATTTTTTTCACTTATGTTCTCGCAGTCACTTTTTACAGGCGGCATTCCAGATGACTGGAAGGCGGGGAAGGTCGTTCCCGTTTTCAAATCAGGCAACAAGGACTCTCCATTAAATTATCGACCCATTTCCTTAACAAGCGTACCCTGCAAAATCATGGAACACGTCATTTATACCCACGTTATGAACTTCCTGGACTCTAACCAATTCTTTCACTCTTCTCAGCACGGGTTTCGCAGGAACTTCTCCTGCGAAACTCAACTAGCTCTTTTTCTCCACGACTTGCATACCCATCTCGACTCTAACTGCCAAACTGACGCTATCTTCCTGGACTTTGCCAAAGCCTTCGACAAAGTACCTCATAGACGCTTACTACTAAAACTTTCTCGGCTAGGATTAGACCCTGACGTCTTGAAATGGATACAGGAATTTTTGACTAATCGCTCTCAGTCCGTCCTCGTTAATAACCAGTCCTCCAACTTCCTGCCAGTATCATCAGGTGTCCCCCAGGGCTCCGTCCTGGGCCCACTGCTATTCCTCATATATATTAACGATTTACCCTTACACGTTACTTGCCAAATCCGTATGTTTGCCGATGACTGCGTTATTTACCAACCAGTTACTAACATTTCTGACCAAATCAATTTACAGGAAAACCTCAACCGCATCCAGGAATGGTGCGACCACTGGCTCATGTCACTTAATCCTAATAAATGCAAACTCATGTCCTTCCATCGCCGAACCAACCCTTTCCTTTTCCCCTATTCAATTGCTAACACTCCCGTCGAACTAGTACAGTCCTATAAATATCTTGGTGTCACCTTAAGTAGCGACCTATCATGGCGCGCACATGTCACTAACATTATCTCATCAGCAAATAAAAGTTTAGGATTTCTAAAACGCCATCTACGTACCGCTCCCCAAAGCATAAAACTGCTAGCATACAAATCACTCGTAAGGTCAAAGCTGGAATACGCATCCCCCATCTGGAGCCCGCACCAAGCCTATCTCAGTTATGCACTCGAACAGGTTCAGAACCGCGCCACCAGATTCATCCACTCATCTTACTCGTACAAAGTTAGTATCTCATCCTTGAAAGCTGAATCGGACCTCTTAGACCTCTCCTCTCGTCGCCAAACTGCTAGCTTATGTCTATTTCACAAGTTTTTCTATTCTCCGCTCCATCACGCGCCCTACATCGTACCCCACGCCCGCATCTCTCTCCGAACAGGTCACCCTTTGCAGGTCACCCGTCACCGCACTCGAACTGCCACTTTTTTCAATTCCTTCTTCCCCCGTACTGCAACAGACTGGAACGGCCTTCCCGGCGATGTTGCTACGATCACCTGCCCATTAAGGTTTGCTGAAGCTGTGTCAACCATCAATCCAGCGTAACAACCTATTGTTCAAGTTATTGTTTTTTATATGTTCCCACCCCTTATGTAATACCCCTCCCGAAGGGGTCTTTAAGGAAATAAAGTGAAGTGAAGTGAA
>JAZHYW010048551.1:0-71313 GCA_037355805.1 Ixodes ricinus
CGGCGGCATGGGACTGGTCATGCTGTCGCTATGTGAAAAATATCTCATTGAATTTCGCGCCAACTGCGATGTTGTGTCCACGCATGCTTAACAATCGCGGCGATGAGGGGCGCTACGATTCCCAGATAAGTCGGTAATGGCGCCCATCAGCGCGCAGTAAAACCTGCAGCGCACCCCAACTCGCCGCCGCTGACGCTCCATTTTACGGCAAGACTTCCAGTTCCTGTCACAACGCGTACGTCACGACCGTCAGTCAAAATTACGCCTGCTTACGTTTGCGGTCGGTGGGAGAAGAAGGTCGATATTTCATTATTTTGTGTGAGTTGTGCGACCGAGACAAAAACGGATTCCTGTTCGGCATTTCGGTGAACATTGAAGGTTTTATTAAAGTTATCTGCTTAGTAAAGTCATTTACGCGGATTAAACTGGAAGCCGGTTCACACACTTTCGTTTGACTACGTTTATTGCGTTGCGAGGAAGGACAACTCACCAGCTTTATCTATCAATGCTTCGTATTATGAAGGTAGATCAATGCAAGGAATCTTCTTCGCGCGATAATTAAAAGGATGTCCTGGTGTCTCGCTGCCGCAACGCAGTCAAACGCAGTCAAACGCAACTGTGTGAACCGGGCTTTAAGTGCCTTCATACACACGCGCGCTTTGCTTGAGTGGTGACATCTCAGCCATTTTACGCCCAATCGTTTTTTTACGCATTTTGAAGTGCGCGCAATCCGGTGTCACTCAGCTCGAGCGCGTAGCTTTGGCTAATGCATAGACGCCATTTACCGCCCAAGTCACGCACCGAGTGCGCGAGAGCGTCACGCGCTGGCACATTCAGTGCAACAATGGATGTCTCTCACCCTGAGACAGACAGACATGCAGGCACCCTCGGCTCTTGAGTGCCATGCACGCGCTTTGTAGTGGTGACATTAGCCATTTCGCCAATCGTTCCTGCGGCTGATGCGCATATACCATCCGGTGTCCTCAGCTCGAGCGCGTAACTGGCTAATGCATGAACGCGCCATTCAACGCCCAGTCACGCACCAAATGCGCGAGAGCGTCACGCGCTGGCACAATCAGAGTAACAATGGATGTCTTCACCCTGAGACAGACAGACATACGGGCACCTAGGCTCTCTGATTGTTCGCTGTGGTTGACGCCACCATGCTCTTCCAGGAAGCAATAGTGACGGAATTCCGCGGGCCTAGTGTGCCCGTCGTCATTACAACAGGATTTAAGGTTCTTACCGATTCTGCAAGCTTTTTCCGCGACGAAAAAGTCAGACGGGCAATAATCTGAACTCTAGTCATATAATTTTGTTCACACATTTTGCATTTTCTTTGGAACTGATAATTGCTTCGTCTAAATGTTGGATATCAGCCCTTTCTTTTGTAAATCAATCGGCCCGGCAATACCGCTGCTGAATATCTCTTTGCTCATGAAGGCTGTAATCATCGTGCTTCGTTCAGTTACCTGATTGCTGTGCCTTCATGAGCAAAGAGATAGCTCTTGTAGCAGCGGTATTGCCGGGCCGATTGATTTACAAAGAAAGGGCTGAGAATCCAACATTTAGACGAAGCAATTGTCGGATTTCCAAAGTAAATGCGAACCAATATGACTGGAGTTCGATTACGTTCGTTCATTTTCGTCGCGGCTTGCAGAATCGGTAGGAACGCTAAATCCTGTTGTAATGACGACGGGCACACTGTTGCCCGCAATTCGTCACTATTACTTCGAAGGTATGGTGGCGTCAGCACACGCTTGAACAATCAGAGGAAGCCTAGGGTGCCTGCATGTCTGTCTGTCTCAGGGTGAAGACATCCATTGTTGCCCTGATTGTGCCAGCGCGTGACGCTCTCGCGCACTTGGTGCGTGACTTGGGCGCTAAAATGGCGTCTATGCATTAGCCAAAGCTGCGCGCTCGAGCTGATGACACCGGATTGCGCGCACTTCAAAATGCGTAAAAAAACGATTGGGCAGCAAAATGGCTGAGATGTGACCACTCAAGCAAAGCGCGCGTGTGATGGAAGGCACTCTAAGTAGAGCCTAGAGTGCCTGCATGTCTGTCTGTCTCAGGGGTGAACATCCATTGTTGCAGATGTCGGCGCGTGACATCTCTTTTATGATTAACGGCATTACAGGCGCTAAAATGGCGTCTATGCATTAGCCAAACGCGCTCGAGCTGAGTGACACCGGATTGCAGCGCTAAATCATAAAAACGATTGGGCGTAAAATAGAAGCATGTCACCACTCAAACAAAAGCGCGCGCTGTATGAAGGCACTCTAAAGCCCGGCTGATTGCGTTTGACTGCGTTGACTGCACGTTGCAGCAGCGGAACGCAGGACATCCCTGCTTCTAATATCGCGTATGAAAGGTTATGCAGTGGATTCCTCTTTCTGGCACAGATGTGCCGGTGAGTCACTTTCCGGTTCTCGCCGCAACACAGTCCAAACATAGTCAAACGGTAATGAACCGGCCAGCAAAGGGATATAGAATGACCTTTTGCTACTTTTCCAGATAACTTTACATTAAACCTTCAACGTTCACTGAATGCCGAACAGGCATCCGTTTTCGTCTCGGTTCATTAACTTCTACACAAAAAATAATGAAATATCGACTGTTTCACTTCCACTGACCGCAAAACGAGTTGCGGCGTAATTTCTGACGGTCGTGACGTACTGCGGACAGGAACCGGAAGTTCTCTCTGCAGCAGGAATGGGAGCGTCAGCGGCGGCGAAGTTGAGTGCGCCGGTACGGTTCTGCGCTGATAGCGCTGATGTCACCGACGCAGTTTCCGGAATCGGCGCCCTCATCGCCGCGTTATGCTGGGCTTTATCGCGAGCTGAGCAGAAATTCTATGAGATGATTCGCCGCTGCCAGCGACAGCATGGGACTGATCGCATACGCCGGTATGCCTGTTGGGAAAGCGCGGCAGGAAGTCTTCCGTCGAAGACTCGAAGTCAACCCAGCTGTCGTTTGTTGGTAAAAAGGCGGCCCGTGTCAGTCGTTTGCAAAGCGACGTAGGTAGAAACAAATTGCCGCGGCGTTTTTGCCTGGAGACGCAGAGAGCGAGCCGACGTTAAAAGAGATTGCCAGTTTGAACCACGACGGTGTCAGCAAGAGCCGTAAATGCCTGTTCGCACCCGGAGTGTTCGCGCGTGTTTGATGGACGTGCTGTATTTACGCTGGTATGCTCGGGACGATTTTATTTACTGGGTGCAACTCGACACTGACTTGAGCGCTCGCGCGAAGGGGCGGACCGGCATTGCTGCGTGGCTTCCACGAACCGTTATAGCTCAGAGCGACGTGCAGTCGTGGCAGAACAAAATGGCATACAGAGTGTACATACCGTGTTACGAAGGTAATCCATACGGCGTTTAATTCCACGGGCTCTACATGCACACAAAACAAGAAGATGGAATCGACGAAGAGCCCTTTCGACGGCAGTGTCTCGTCAACGCTGCCTCGGAAAACAAGGAAATGACAAGGGAAGAGACTGACCTCACCTCTCTTAATCTAGCCCAGAGGCACAGCGATCAAACGGCAACGGAAGGGCCGCAGGGTCAGCGCGGGTATAATTCCGTCCATTCAGCACGCTGCCAGCCGGTCGTTGGCAACTGTCTTGGTCAGAGACCGTCGAAGCAACGCTGCAGGAAAGGGCGCTTAGGCCTATCTCTATCTGCCAAACTTCGTTGCCGTTTCAGCTTCCGATCTCGAGTGCTGCCGGATCCAGCGTTCTTGTTCGTCGTGGTCTGGTTTCAAGTGCTTTATTGTCGCTGCTTGAAGTCAGGACGCGCGAAGAGCACGTAAAAAATAAACGTCTCGCTTGTCGTCGTGACCACGGTGACCAAGCGACGATGTCGGCCATGCTGACGTGATCGTAAAAAGGACGATATGGGACAGCTCCAGGAGCTGGCTCTCAGCTTCGTTTACCAAAAGGCACGATAGATGGCGCTTGGATAGTCGTATTATCAAACTTGGCAATTTTCGCTACACATCTCTAATTATGCTGCAAAACGTGGATCTGAATATTGTTTACCGCTAAACTTTTGCGGCTACATTTGCCGGCTACCTATTGTTTATGCTGGCGATCGCGGTGCCGGTAGAGGTAGGCGCTTACCCGGTAGGGCGACGTGGATTCGGCTGACGTCGCTGCAGTTCCGCGGGTCCGTAGCAGTGGTGAGGCGAATTCTTTCGAAGCTGTTGGGGCGCCAAGAAGTCCAGTTTTTCTTCTAAAGTTCTATGTCAAAGAATTTTGGTCAACTCGCTCTTTGCGCTTTTGTAGCAGGGCTTTTCTCACTCCTTTACGACGTCCGGTGGATGAATGACGCAGATTCGTTTCCCGCAAGTCTGGAAAAGTGGCGCCATTCATACGTTGTAGATATTGTACGTTCTCGAGAAGAACGTGCGCGCCTGCTTACGCTCTGGAAATACGGCGTCCGAAATCCGCTCCAGTGCCGCGTTAGTGCCGCCACGATTTCCCAAAGGCTGTTTGCACGTGCCTCGTGCATCAGCGGGGACGAACCTGCGCTGCTTTTTGAAGACCACAGCTGGAAGGCAGCGCACGCGGCAGCGCTGAATGGCATTCGTGCATGAGCGCTACCCAAAGGAATTTCCAACCGGTGTGTACGGCAGAGCCATCAGACGGCCATGGGGCTGACCAACTTCCGGGGCTGTACACACTGCACACCAGGGTTAGATATTAGGCTAGCACGAGGGGGCACGCCGCGCATGTTGTTGAAGCACTAGTGCTGACGCCTGAAACGAGGATGCTGGCCATTGCGGGCATTTAACGACCGCTGACCTCCCTGGCACTTGGTGCGCGTGGACGTTACTCGTGGCGGATGGATGATTGACATGTATACTTCGCCCCAGCTTAGATCTACGGCACTGTTGTCAGCAAGCAAAGCGGCGCGCTAGCATAGCGCAGGCCAGCCGCTTTGCACGAAGCCGCGGCGGCTGCACAGAGCGCTCGCTGCGCGCAGCATGCTATAAGGCCTCGTTTCATCTTGGGTCCCAGGCGCAGGCGACGCTGGCACTTGAGCTTCGCGGCTTTCAGCGTCCCCGCCGGCACGCGCCAGGTGCCTTGGGCGTTCACCTGTTCAGGGCCACACGCCCGTCGCTCGCAGCATCGGCTGCGTCTGGACCCAAGCTGAAACGAAGTATAGTCAAGGCGAGTCATAGGTTGGCCGCCTGCGCGACAGCCTTCGGGCGGCGTTAGTCCAACCTGTAGGCAGTAGGGCGACTGTAGAGAAGGATTCACCCCGAGACTCGCGCGCTCCGTCCGGTAGGTTTTCCTCAGACCGAAAGGCTAGCCACAGGTCGCTGTGATGAGGTCACGTTGGCCTGATGGTTGAGGAGAGCGGGCGGCGAGGCAGCTCACCGGAGCAGTCTCCACCGGAGATAAGCTCTTTTACGGCTCCGGCCAAGGATGGAGGAAGCTCCACGGGCCTTCGAGCGGACGGGAGAAAAAGCTCACCTCAGGCACGTATCCACAGGTGGAGGGGGAGGGCATAAGGCCCGCCCCCCCCCCCCCCCTGAAATCTTCCGTTTGGCCGGGCACCCCCCCCCCCCCCCCCCTCCCCCCGCCATACAGCATTTTGGTCATGGGCGCGCCCCCCCCCCGAACAAAATCCTGGCTGGGTGCCCGGCTCACCTACTTTTGTTTTTTTAACTTAGCGGATTCTGTGTCAAACGTGACGCTTAACTTTTAACACCAAAGGCATTCAGTCGCTTCATTAAAAATATGCTTCCTCTTTTTTTGTAATATTTCCGAAGCGTCAGCATGGCATAATCATCTATCAGAAATTAGTAATCAAACCCGCTGTGCATGTTAATGAAGCCGCAAGTGAAATCAGAACATCGTACACCGGTAAAAAGATCGATAATTTAAGCTGACAAATGATAGTTGCGTCGTCGGTGTCGTGGCAAATAAAGAGGGCTGCCGTCTCTTTGCGAAGATTATATGAATAGCGGTGTGTAGAACCGTTTCAAACGCCAAATATTGCGAATCGCCCATTAGACAAGTGGGCGTTCAGCTGGTCGACGGCAATCGTCGGCTACGCCGTTTTCTTTCTGTTAATGCAGCTAACAAAAAGTTCAGTTGCGGGGACAGACTGCGTCCTGTCGTGTCATTGTTGTCCTCTACTCCGTCGTCGTCGTTTGAGCTATCTTCGCCTTAGCATAACGTTCACCAACTCGCCCTATTAGCTACCTTACAGAACACTAGTTCTAATAGAGGTCACGAGTAAACAACGGTGCAGTGCGCCGCTCGGAAGGTCATGAATGGCTCACCTAGAAGGTCACTATCATCAGCAACGTGTCGAACGTGCCAGCACGTACGGCTAGAAAACGTGCATGTCCCTGGAAGCAGGTAGCCTCGCATATCCTCACGGACTGTTTTATCCTTGTTCTCATAGGTTAACAAAAGCTTCAAAGAGAATTTCAGGCACCGCGTTGTTAACATGCACTCTTCGGATTTTCGGCATTCGCAGTTTTGATTTTTAGATTTTAGGCAGACATTAACAAGCCTTTCGGGCTTTTTCCCCGTCGTCAAATTCATGAAGCTTTCAGTCAGGCTTTCGTTGCCTAGAGAGCAAGCCACAGAAAACACTGGCGCCCACCATTGTTAATTTGGGAGCAATATACTCCAATAAGCTTACAGATAATACAATAAAACGCATTTTCTCTTTTACAAAGCTGACGAGATCTCAATGAAAATGAATTGATATATGTTACGCATGATCCAACAACCTCCATATAAAAAAAGAACTAAAAAAATCGGGTGAGCTTTTCTCCGCATATCGCCCAACGGCCGGTGAGCTTTCTCCGCATCCGCCGGGTTTGCGGGGGGTGAGCTTCTCTCTCTTTTTCTCCGGTGAGCTTTTCTCGGAACTGATGCGGGAGAGTGGCGCAGAGGCATGAGAGAGTGCGAGGCGTCACAGAGATGCATGGCTTGCGGAGGCTACGCGGCTCACGTCATGCCCTCTCCCTGCCTGCTATCATCCTCTTCCTTGAAGGGCTTACTACCGTGCCGAGAAAGGAGGGAGGGAGAGAGCGACTAGAGGGAGCGCGGCGACCTTGCGGAACGCCCAGCTCTGATACAGAACGGTTACTGAGTCGGGCGACGCGCTATCAGCGGCGAGATGTTTTGGAGCGCCACCGGACATCTCGCCGCCAATCGCTGCAGGTCTATACCCAGTAATAATACTCGGGGTTGTGGAGATGGCCCCACATCCGGAGTCGTTGGTCAGCCATTGGTAAAGTTGCGACGAGTCACTCATGCAGATGGAGCACGTTGGCCAGTGGCCATGGCTGCAGCTGCTGGGTCTTGAACGTGCACCGCGGGAAGTGATACACCGACCGCACGCCGCTACCGATGCTCATCGAGATCGAACGGGCAGGGGTGGGGACTGAACCAGGATCCTGGGTCCCGCAGACGCGAGCTTTCGCTCCACGTGCCCGAGCTGGTGTGCGCTGCTACTCGTCTCGGCCAGGTCCAGACGCAGGCGACGCTACAAGCGCGAGCTCGAACGCCAGCGTCCCTGCCAGCACGCGCGCTCGTGCAATGCAAGCGCTGTTCAGGAGACCCCACCAGAGCTCCGCGCTCGTAGCATCGGCTGCGTCTGGACCCAGGTGGGCGCGAAGTATAGCCGCTCCTGGCCACCGATCCCCCTACCCAGTAACCACTCGTATCAAAGCTCGGCGCGGCTCAAGTCGCCGCGCGCTCTAGTCGCTTCCTCTCCCTCCACTTTCTCGGCACGAGTGTGTGCGTAAAGCCCGGTAAGTTCCAGACAGTTGCGTTTGGACGCCGTCTGACTGCGTTGCGGCAGCAGCGAAACACCAGGTCATCCCCTGCTTCGTATGTCTGTTGCCAAGGAGATTCCTTGAGTTCGGATTCCACGCTTCAAACGAAGCACAGATGTGCCGGTGACTCACGCTTTCGGGATTTCCTCGCCGCAACGCAGTCAGACGCACTCTTTTTCGCAACTGTCCTGAACCGGGCTGCAGGGGCGATGCAACAATTTTTGTACTTTGCGCAAATACCGCTTAGAACGGATCCCTGACGTTAATGACTTATGAAACACGCGTCTCGTTTTTCACCCCACGCAATAGAAGTCCCAGAAAAAAATTATAGAAAAACGAGCAGCGTTCACTCCCTCAACTCGCAGCCAGAACAAGCGGCCACGTGATCTGGAGCCGATTATATGCCGACAATGTTGATCATAGCCACGCGCTGTGGTTGGCAATGCACAGGACACGCGCTGAGTTCCAGACTATTGTTATGGCTCGGCTATTGTCGTCGTTGCAGCGATTGGACACGGGCCACTACCCGAATGCTTCTCGAGCTAGTAATTATCACGAGCCCAAATCGAGTGCCCACGCAATGCTCGGGTCCAATCTATGAACCGCATTCAAATATCGTCACTTGGGTGTACTTCATTCCCCACGTTACGTCATCAAATTTTGCAAAGGAGAGATTGAATGAAAATGATCGCTTTTGTCCTTGAAATTACACCGCAACAAAGGAGTTTTTTGGCCAGTGGCGTTGCGATGCGAGTATCCTTGAGTCCCACTAGTGCCAGTAAGGTCGTCGTAGTGAAAAACACTCCAATTGAATATCGTTGCACCGCTCCTTTAAGTGTATACAGCCGGACGTTAGTTAGCCCCAATGGCGCTGTTTCCTCCTGTGACGTCATTGCCTTGCGAACAACAAGTTCGCTGGGGTTTGTAATGAGCATGGTGGAAGCTTGAAATCATTGCGCTCTGAAACCAACGTTGCCAACACCGCCAAAATTGAAGTTCTTCCGTTCCCATTATTTCCGTCGAAGAGAAATCCTTTGCTGAAGGCATAGTCAGCATTCGGCCAATCGTGCGAGGTCGATCGCCTCGACGCTTTCGATCGCGCACGTCGCCAATGCGGAGCGCAAGTTCTTCTGCTTCTTGCCCAGGGTTTTCGATGATGTCAGAACGCCAAGATTTATTTCGCTGATTGAAAAAAAAATAGTGAGGCATCCAGCACTGAGGTTTGCCCATTCTCTTTTCAATCAAAGCCCATCGGAACTCGGCGTCGTTTGGTGTCACCGCAGCCTCTGCGCAAGAAGCCGACGACTTGCTCTCCGCATGGATGGCTGCCTTTGCCTCTTCTGCACTCGTTGAACGCGTTCGAACGCGAAAACCAAACGCCGGACGCCGTCGTTGCGCGTTCTCACACGTTCAACGAGTGCAGTGGAGGCAAAGGCTGCTATCTTTAAGTCTATACATAGGTTGCACTGACGTAATTTGGTCCTCCTTTCTGGTGGCCGAACTTCCTCGAGCGTTGCCTTTACTGTGCATATTCTGCGAGCAGTACACGAGCGTCGCGAGCGAGCGGAAACGAGTGAGCACAGCTTCATTATACTTCGTTTCAATTTATCTGCGAGCGAAGCCAAAGCTAGAAGCGCGAGACCAGCGCTTTGTGCGTTTCTCCCAGCTTGCGCGCTCGAGCAAAGCCTGAACGCACGGAGCTTCCGTGCTCGCGCTTCCAGCTTTGCCTTCGCTCGCACATAAGGTGAAACGAAGTATAACGGCAGGTTTTGGCCACCAGAAAGGAGGAAGGATATGACGTCACGTGCAACCCATGTATACATCGTTTCAGCTTCGGTCCAGACGCAGCCAATGATACGAGCGCGAGCATGTGGCCCAGAACGGTGCATGCACTGCACGAGCGCGCGTGCTTGGCAGGGACGCCGAAAGCCCGCGGGGCTCGCGCTTGTAGCATCGGCTGCGTCTGGACTGAAGCTGAAACGATGTTTATACCCGCAAATCGTTCCAACTAAAGCTCGGCCTTCTGACATCCCAGCGCGCTCTCACCCCTCCTCTCTCACTTTCTCGGCGCATAGATCGATCTCACCAGGCAGTTCGGCAACGCTACCGCTGTCGCAATGCATCAGGGGAATATTCCGCACGTGCGACAACATCGCTGGAGCTCTGTGCGCGCAGAGCACGAAAGGCACGAGCCGTCTCGTGCACTTCCGCCGCGGCCTCCTGCAGTAAGCTAAAGTTATGGCGGCGTCACGGATGCGCTATGGACCCTATGCTCCGCTCACCCTTAAGCTAAGACTACTAGAAGCTCCGCCTTCAGTGCAAGGTTTCGGCCCTTGCTAACAGAAGTATAAACGCCCAGGCACGCGCAACTAAAGCACGACGAAAGCGGTGCACGGATTTTATACTCTTCCGTTCACTGCATCCCCCGGTCTTCGGAATGAAAGCGCTTGGCGGCGCTGCGAGCATTCGGCGTGCTAGAATTTGGCAGTTACCAAGCCACAAAAGAAAGCTGGAGAAAATACGACCAACACAAGCAAATGACCACTCCGCGGATTAATTTTTTGCACCTCCTAGCCTTGAGAAGCCTTACTAACTCTCGCCTTGCTGCGCTCTCATTACTCATTGCTTTGGTGTAAAGACGGGAAAGGAGGAGGATGAAGAACTTGAGTCTTGTTATCGCCACTGCATGCTCCTCGCAGCCCAACGAAGCCTATCTGTCCTTGCTAGGAAGGCAGAGAAGTCAACAATGTCTTTCTTGTTAAGCTTGTTGAGACTGAAGACGTATATATAGTGAGTGAGAAAGATAGCAGCTACAACAGCACGCCGATTGAGCGCAGCGCCCCTGCAATTTGACCCACGGCGCTGCCATCTCGCTGCGTGGAGACAGGCGTTCGATCGGGCATAGACTCCTCTATACACTCACAAAGCCTGGCAGTTCCATGACGGAGCCATAGAGCGCCCGGTCGCAGATCTGGAGCACGAGGATCTGGTAGAGGATCGGGGAGCTTGTAGTCAGCGCACAGCTTTTCCAGTGGCGAGAACTCGAAACAGGGTTTTCAAACCCGACGAGAAAAGAGGCGGTAGACCGAGGAACGCGAGAAGCACGAGGGACCATTCCATCGCTCGGGACAAGTGCATTTCGGCGTCTCGCCGCAGCGGGGCGCCCGTTACATGCCACTTGTCTGCCGCTGTATATTTTCACTTTCGGTGTCTGCGTCTCGTGCCGATCTGCCAGGCTTTGTCAGTATAGAGGAGGCTATGAAACTAAAGGGGCTTTAAATGGAACGGGAGACTATAGACGCTTTAAGGCAGCACTGCATGGGCGCCGCCATAACCGACCTTCAGTTTTTGTTTCCTTTTATTCTGTTCGCTTCACTTCATCATTGCTACAGAAGGAGAGGTTATTGCCACCTTAGATGCTATACTGTGTCCTCCGCAGCATAGGCCTTTGTGGAGGCTCGTCAACACCAGCTTCAGTGGCTCGGAGTCTCGGTAAGACAAGAGAAGGTCGGCAATGGCGGCTCAATTTGGCGCGTGTTTAAAGCGTCTATTTAGATTCGTCGGACGCTTGGTGAGCTCGGTCTATTGTCGAAATCAAAAGCATTGGCAAGGCTTCACAAGCTGCCGCCCGACTAAAAGGGTTCAGCCGTACCCACTCATGGTTCATTGGTGCTTCGTGAGGTGTGCGGTAAAGCAGCCGCGCGGGTGCTTGCTTCGGAGTGCACACGGGCTTTTTTGTGTTTCTTATTTGGCCAGAGTGTAGGCAGCGTATAGGTAGCACCGCCCTCTGATCCGAGGCGAATGCCATGGACCGACTCGACCCGGCACTTGGCTGCTCCTCGATGAGACAAAAGGCGCGAAGGCAGTCAGTCGCCTCACACGTTCTTTTCGGCGCGCCGTGTTCGGGTTTCGGCTTACACCGGGGCCTCCCACGGACGCAACGCACACGCACGCACACAGATACAAAAGAACTCACATAAAGAGGTTCGCACACACACGCGGGCGCGAAAGACAAAAGAAGAGGCGAACCAGACAAAGGAACTCGTGGCAGCGCCCAATTTCGCGGCGCCATTGCTGCGGTGCAACGTCCTGGCGTGACGGACTGCCACTGCTGGCCATTTCTTTTTTCTCGTCTTTTTTCTCTCTCTCTTCTTTCTTTCTGTCTCTTTCATTTGTTTGTTTTCTAGTTAAGCGTGACCTCCGTATTTATTTCGTAGAAATCGGAGCACGCGTGGTTGCTGTGACCAGTTTGAGTTACGTGTTTACACGGACTTCCGTGTTTTGCCAGTTCGGAGAGCTAAGAAGCGGCTTTGGCGCATCGAAACGCAGGAAGGAGCGCTGGCCAATCAGAGGGCAACGTAGAGAAAGGGACAGGCAAGCAAGCGCCGTCATTGGTTGAGGTCCCGCGGAAACAAAATCACCCGATCTGGTCGAGCCAATCAAGCGGCGCGAAAAGTGCCTCGTCACGGCGCTCGTCGTTGTTGTGGCTTTGTTACCCCCGACTAACACCAATCACGCACGGTGAATGCGTCGCCGTCCTGTTCTTTTTCTTTCTTTTTTTTTTCCGTGCGTGATGCTTTCCCTCTTCAAGAAAAAGCTTTGAGATATATTTTCTATTTGACTGCCGTTTCGCTCGGAGCGATTTCTTTCGACAGAATCGCACCTGGAACGTGACGGCACGCTCATCATGCATGCCGTGACGCATGGTGAACGGCATGCTCATCATCATAATTAGGAATGTCGCGAACTTCGTCGAAGGTATAGACTTCTTCGGCGAACCTTCGAACTTCTAGAAAATATGGACAAAGTTCGAATTCAGGAAAGTTCTAACTTCTTGAAGAAAAAAATCGATGCGGCAGTTTTATTTGAATTCTATTAAATCAAAACGATTGTTTACGCAGTATGAAAGCGAATATAGTCGTGTAGGGAGTATTCACTGGCGGCCATAGCTGTGTGCGCGACTGCTGAGCGCGTGCTGACGGCGAGCTTCCACATGCAGTTCCTTTGCGACGTGCATCCCACACCGTCAAGATTGAAGGTCTTAGCTGCCTATTAATATGAGCTCGTTCCGAGCATGCGTTCTAAACATTGCCCTCAAATAGGGCGTCCAGTGAATACCCCTTATATACTTTCGATGCTTTAGCTAGTTTACTAATGGGAAACAATGAACTTCAAACGACACTTTGGTGAACTTTGCGCTAGAAGTTCTAAAAAGTCGAACATCGTCAAACTCGAACCTCGGCAGGTTCGCGACATCCCTAATCATCAACAGAGGCAGTGGGGAATGAGGTGCTGATTATAACAATGCCAGTGGGGCTTCGCGCAAACGTTTGCTGCAAAAAAGAATAAATATATATATATCTATATATATATATATACATAAAACGTGTTTAGAGTAACGTTTTTTGTGTGTATTGTGTGTGTGTTTCAGATGAACTGTAGGAAGTTTAAAACAAAAAGGAGTTGAAAAATTCAATAAACGCGTGGCCTCGGCTTTCTTCCATCGTCGCTCTTGGATACGGTCAGCCATATCACTCGTGGAAAGAACCACATCCATTGCCGGAGCGGCAACTGAGCATTGCCGGAGCGGCAGCTGAGCTTTCGTGTCTATTACTTGAAGAAGGGCGTCCGCCCGAAACCTCGTATATACCTCCTTGTCCACGTATCTTTTCGAGAAGCACAACCTTACTACTTGCGATTACGTGTTTTCGGCCCAGACAGGGCCGAGAGTGTCGATCCGAAATTTTTATAGCGGAGCTGTTAAGGGCTAGTTTCCCCAGTTTCGTGTCCGTGGACACATAAATCTCGACACAACCCTCTGGACAGCTACCGCCATCTATAGGCGACGGCGGCAACCGGCAAGTCGGTTGTCTGGTTGCCGCCATCGCTTATAGATGGCGGTACATAGTACAGCTTCTACCTTCTTCACCAGAGTGGAAAGGCTGAAAGTTTTTTATCGGTTCGGTTCAGGTTCGTGTTCGGGTTTACGGCTATCAGTTTAGTTACCTTTCAGTTCCGGGGAGCCAAAATAGCGGTTAAAACCTCTAAATTGAAAATCTATTTTCTGCGTTATTCTGGCAATACTCATAGGCACTATTTCCGGCGTGAAACGATTAACTAAATAGTTCCCCAGGATCGTGTCCGTCCTGAAATGTCCTGATGACACAGAACTCTGGACAGCTACCGCCATCTATGAGCGATGGTGGCAACCAGACAACCGTTTGCCTGTTGTCTGGTTGCCGCCTTCGCTCATAGATGGCGGCAACCTTTCGAGCCTTTCCACTCTCGCTTGCCGACTTGTGGCCGGCCATTACTTCATTCCCACCATAGTACGGCTTCGCTGGTCTTCCTTCTTCACCAAAATTGGAAAGGCTAAAAGTTTTTTTCGATTGTTCATGCAATCCACTCTTATTTTCAGGTACAACAGTATGAAATTCCGTTATTTAATTTCGACACAACAGTAAAAGAAAATCTAGATTAACAGACAAAACGTCGTGTTTACGCAACTCAACATCCCTTTGGTTACCAGAGTCTCATTTATTTTATTTGAATCAAAAGAATTGTCGCTAAGTGCGGTAGTTCATTTTATTTTATTTATTTACACGGAACCTGCATCGCCACGAGGGCATTATTGTAGGGGGAACACATCGTAGAAAATAAAACAATTTGTCACTTAAAATAAACGTGTGCCTAAAAAGACTAACAGTACATGAAACAAGTGCAATAAGACAATGTCACAGACATCATAAAACACACCAAACAGAAATAGACAGAGACTGCAGCACATCAAGGCATGTGCAATAACCAAGAAGAAGCATTTCATCCGAAGTCTCAGTGACCACGTGCTGTGGCAGTATTAAAAGCTAAATCGTATAGTTGTGCCATCGAGGACATGAGGAATTAATCACAGTGCATAAAATCTTGGAATGGGCACCTGGTCGCCATATATATCGTGAACTATGGTTTACGAAATACGTTTCACAATATATATATGATGACACAACTGAGCTAAAAGCAATAACATTTTCAAAATGTCACGAAAGTTTTAGGACAAGCCGTTTCAGTCTACCTTTATATAAACACTGAGCGACAATCGCAACCATGGGCGTACCAACCCGGGTTGGGGGGAATGGGGGGGGGCACTTGCTTCCCCATGGTTTTGCCCCCCCCCCCTCGAAACAGCCGCCACCGGCAGGGCAAACACTGGCCGGCCAGCTGCGCCCAAGGGATACCAAGGGCACCGCCCCCCGGCCCTGGGAGGGGGAAGGGGGGGGGTCTGGTTTGCCCCCCACCCAAAAACAAGTTGGTACGCCACTGATCGCAACGATTGTTACCCTAACCAACATTGTTTACAGTCAGCGTCGTGATGCCACCGAAGGATCATGCAGAAAGGAGTGATTGAAATTGTTCACTTTAATCTATAAGCACCTTCGTACTCGGATTGAATTCCGCCTGAAAATAGCTCTCACCAAAGTGAACATATTCTTATACAGGATAAACTGTCGTAGCTCTGGCTGTTGAGGCTTGTTCTTCACAGAATGCCGGTAACTTCAATTTGCTAAGAAGCTATCACCCTTGCTAATTTGATTTTTTTTTTGTTAAATCGAACAGATTAGTATTTCATGCTCTACTCGACATGACAGCTACTTAATTTGTCACTTTCTGACGGCTTGCGTGCGTAATCGGCTTATAGTTCCTCCACACACCCTGTGTACTTTGTTTTTGTCCAGCCCACAGACACATAAAATGACTGTTCATCACATAAAAAAGGCAGTAACAGACTTTTATTAGTTTGGGGAGTTATATATGTGTCAGGAGCACATAGTTATATAAATAAGCTTCGAAATCAGGCGTTTTTTTTGTTTTAAACCTCTCCCAAATCATTTATACAAGTGCCTATCGAGGATAAAAACGCCGGAAAAGATTTGCAGAGCATCTTTCAGATAATTTGGGTGTGCATTTACTAATAATGTATATCTTTAAGGTGATTTGCTTTTATTTATGTTGTTGAATCTTCAGTCAGTAATTACATCCATTTTTCATCAATTAAGAAGTTCACATACCCGCTTGAGGCCGACACGGGAGGACGATACTAGGAGATACCGTACGCTGCAGCTGTTGAGTCCGCAGAAATGTTTTTTTTTTTTCATTGTTTGGCGGTGTTAAATATCGGGTTGCAGGGTATGCCAAAAAGGACTTTGTGCTCAAATAATAGATCGGAAGGCAAATACACGAAATGTACAAAAAGAGAGAGATAATAAATGGTATTCTTCTATATAATCTTTTACGCAACGCCTTACTGCATAAATAAATACATTGAGATGCATGCATTATATCCCTAATTATACACAAATAGCGCGAAGAAAATACGAAGATTCTTAGAGTCATCAAATAAATCACATTTGGGCATCAGCTTGCATGAGCTCAGAACTTTGCGAAATACTGCTTCGTGAGGCTGTTATATTCTGTTTTCCGTGCACTTGTTGTTAACAATGTTCTTGTATTGCCTTTATTATGCACCCAACAGTGAAGTTTAAACAAAATACGGAAGTGGTCGAAACTTGCGGAAGAACTTGAGAACGACACTCCTGTAAGAGAGCGGCTGCCAACGTTTGGCTGTCCCTCTGAGGCCACCATGGATATTTCTTTTCAGGGATCCCTCCCGTACATACATGTAGCCTTACGTACGGTAACGTCGGATTAATAACTCACATTTATTCCTTTCAATACTTCTATTCTCAGGGCCAACATTTTGAGGCAGTTCAGCAACAACGAAAACATGTTTGGGTGCCTCAACGATGTGTCGTAAATGGGTCGTGCAGCAATTTTTGTACTTTCATTAAATACCGCTAAGAAGTAATTCCTGACGTTGATAACTTGCAAAAACATCCATTAGTGTTTCCCTCCGCGCAAAGGCAGCCGCAGAAACAAATAAAGGAAATAAACAGGTTCGCCCCTCTTTTACTGGCAATTAGAACAAGCGGCCATGTGATCTGACACTAATTATATACTGTCGGTGTTTATCATAGTCATGCGCTGGGGTTTGCGAAGCACAGAGCATGGGATGAGCCTGAGATATTGTTAGTTGGGCTATTATCATCTTTAATTGAACACGAGGCGTTACCAGAATGTTTGGCGATGCTGATTGTCATGAACCCGAGCACTCGACTAGGAGTCATGAAAATCGCGTACGTCATTGTGTCACATGACTGCGCGGGCCGAAGTCGTGATGTCACGTTACGTATCGGTGTCAACTATGTTAATACATCTAGTGACTTTCTCAATTTAAATCGACTGGACACAGTGAGTCACGTGACTTCGCGGGGTCACGTGACGTGACATTACTTGACAACATGTCTTGACACCGTGGCGTCACGTAATCATGTGACACGTGATTAATCATTGTGCCAATACAAAAGCGCCACGAAAACCCACAATTTTTCATACATTGCAATTCTGTATGTGACAATTTGATCAATACATAGATATACAGCTGTCAATTTTTTATAAACAAATATTCATTTTGCGATACTAAACAAAAAAATACCGTGAACCGTTTTGAACCGGATACCGTTATATTTTTCCGGTTCAGTTTCAAGATGGTGGCGAAGATTCCGGTTCGGTTCCAGTTCTGGCCCGTCTAAAAATAACGGTTCTGTTCCGGTTTTCGGTTCGGTTCGGTTCCGGTTCGACACCCATAGCTGGGTGTCGAACCGGAACGAGCGTCGCACAGTCGCGCCTGCCGTGCGACGCTCGTATTGGTCTGAATCGCTGACGTCCGCACGCGTCACCCTCTCTTCTCCCCCGCCGCCGTGGTGAGACAATCTCTAAACATGATACCTCCTCACCACCTCACTCTCCGCGCGACGTCATGTACGGAGCTGACAAACGGGCGTACGGACTGACACCGGCGGGTTTTCGTGAAAACGAGCGCCCTAATGCTCACGCATTAAAACGCTGTACTGGGTGAGTGCAGAAAGTCCGCCCGCTCAATTATCCACAAAGCATCCGTACCTGCGAAAGGAGCCCAGCAGAGACAACGCACAGATCTGTGCTCGAGTACACTAATGATGAGGCTTCACCTTTTCAATGACTATAGTGGCTCAACCAGTGACAAAGCGCACATCGCATTTAGCGGATGATATAGTACTCGCGTCCGCAGCTGGGTGCTTCCACGCTAAGCCACCGAACAAACTGTCTCGACTTGATCATAAATTTATGAGGAAAACTATAAATGTTCTCATTGGTGCCCTAAAAGATTACACACGCAAAGACACACACACACACACGCACGCACGCACGCTCGCACACACACACACACACACACACACACATACACAACACACAACACAAAAAAATCAATTTCACACTTTCTAGATAAATGCATGTTACGGAGCAATTGCGATCGTGATTAACCTTTAGCAGCACTATTTTTCAGTACTCTTCACGACATTTCAATGTGATAATTTTTATACATTTCTTTTTAGTTACCTATGCCGTCACGACACGTCCGCGTAATGATTCCTTCAACTCGAAACTACAAAATTGCCTAAAAAGTAATCATATCGGTGGTCTATGCCTTTCTGTGCACCGCTAAACAGAACTATGAATGTTGGCACGTTTTTTACTTCCATTTAAATACGATTGAGCGTGACGAATGCTTATAACAAGAACTCGATTGAAATTTCACAATCACCCGTTGGGCGTTTTATTTGTCTTATATGCCTTTAAGCAGCGGACCGTGGACGCGGCCATTACTGATCTTCACTTTTTGTCCTATTCCTGTACTTTATCACTGACACCAGAAGAGAGGCTATCGAGTTTTTATAGACACCAATGTGATGCTTATCACCGACGCTGAATTTGTTTTGAATTCGTCAATCGCCAATTTCAGCGGCTCAGCCTTTTAGCGAAATGAACGCCAGCTATGTCGGTTAAATAGTGTAGAATTATGTCGACCATTCATGTAGCCAGCTTCTGTGAGCTCTATACGCTTTGTCGTCTGTAATTTTAGACCACATTCTGTGGGTGGAGTTCTCTTCTGCTAGACATCGCGTGCCGCGCATGCTCTGGGCATATCCCGCTTGGGGGCGCTGGAAAGGTACATAACATCTTTCCAGTGCTTATCACCCAGACGAAAAATTAATTGTTTCAACTGGAGGCGGAACTGAATAGATGCCGTTTCGGCCTTTCAAAACAGTAGACCGGAAACAGCAATCAGAACATTGATAGTCATGACGTCGTTATGGTTTAATGTACACCATTTTTAAGAACCTAGGGTACCCTCGCTTTTTCCAGCAAAAAAAGAACATACACACACACACACATATATATATATATATATATATATATATATATATATATATATATATATATATATATATATATATATAGTATATTTTTTTTTAATCTTAGCAGAATTTAAAAAAAAAACATGAAAGCTAGATTAATGCGGTCTGCGCAGGTGAGTTATACGGCCAGGGGACATAATATAGGAGGCTAGTCGTAGCGATCAGTCGGCTAATTAGTTAAAGTTCGTTAATGAACTTTTTAATTAATGAAAATAGACATATAGTTTCAATTGGAAACTTGCTCAGCGTCATCGAAAACCGCTAAATCAGTAATTTTCATAACGACTTTGAACGCGTGAGAAGCGTAGTAGTGCACTTAGTTAGCACTCGTGGAGCACAGTACAAAGCTAGCGGTTGCGATAAAGCGCCCGCGCAATTTTTCCGTCTCTTATCTAGCCCCAGCCTTGTACCTGCTCCACGAGCGGTAACTTTAGTGCACTACTACGCTTCTCAGGCGTTCAAAGTCGCTATGAGAATTACTGATTTAGTGGTTTTCGATGACGCTGAGCAAGTTTCTAATTAGAACTTTATGTCCATTTTCATTAATTAAAAAGTTCATTAACGAATTTTAACTAATTAGCTGACTGATCGTTACGATTAGCCTCCTATATTATGGCCCCCTGGCCGTATAACTCACCTGCGCAGACCGCATTAACCTAGCTTTCATGTGTTTAAAACGTTATTTAAGTCATAAAATGTATACATGTATATATGCAAATATATATATATATATATATATATATATATATATATATATATATATATATATATATATATATATATATATATATATACATATATATATATATATATACATACATATATATGTATATATATATATCTTATTTTTTTCTTTTTGATATACACATAGCGGTGCGGAGGTATATATATATATATATTTATTTTTTTTTTACCCGATAAACATTTTTAGATTGGGGAGCTGAAAGTACTTTACAACTCTTTTTATAGACGCGTAAACGATGGAGCAGAAACATTTCGCGTTGATCGTTTCTAGAATTAAGAAAGTAAAACGTGTTGTAATTCAAATCAACGCGAAAAAAAAAACGAGCATTTGCGTTGTCTGCGTGATCTTCCTGAGATTTACCGCCCCTGCACGAAATACCGCAATGAAAGAAAAAAAAACGCAAGAATCAAAGCTATTTAAATTCCTTGCGCAGGCCGCGCACATCTGTGCCCCTCGTCCGACACGCTAGGGGTCGGCGTGGCTTTTGAAAGAGTGCATTCTGCGCATTCCTGTCGGCAACTTAGGTAGCAGGGAAGCTATAGGTCACGCCCGAGCTGCCGTGTAAACATGTCAGGGACTCATCCGCGTGCGACATATGCTCTTTCTCGTCGAGACCGACGCCCGTACCAGTCGGCATGCGCGCGCACGCTTGTTTGTACCCGTACCGAGCCTGCTGAGAGAAGGCCGTGGTGCTTCGGTTTCTCCGTCACTAAACGGAGGCCAGCGCGTTTCACGGATCGAATACGAGCCCTGCGCCAGGGTTCGGCTTGGACTCGTGCTTTGGCTCGTAGCAAAAGGCTACAGGCACAGCGATTTAACTCAAAACTAAAACCAAGTTTTTTTCTTTACTGTTTTTTTTTGCATAAATGAATTACGCAATGCGGCAAGCTGAAGCTCCTTGAGAACGTGACGCTACTGGCGGTCATAAAACGCGAAAGTTTAGCACACGACATTACCTTGACTAAAAGATACGAAGCAAAAATAAAAATTATTTATGAGCCGATGTCCACCTAGCATAATTAATATTCATAAAATTCACATTTGAGATTGAGGGCGCGTGTAACAATGGACCTTTTTCACATACCGACGGGCACCAGGCGGTGGCTGCACGAACTAAAAATCGAGGAAGGGACCTACCTGCGCTACCAATCGATAATGGGAGCTACGCTACCAGTTTCTTCGTTCTCTGAGCAGCAGGGCGTGCCCAACGCGCCGTCCAAGTGGGGCATCCGTGGCGTCCACTTAAACGTCGTGTTATTCTTTCCGTCCGCTTTCTTTTTTTGCGTAACACAATTATATGTATGCTGCAATTACGTTTGCTACTCGCTGATCTATAGCCTCCTTCCGAATTTCCTCGATTTTTGGATGCCAATTTCCGCCGCTTGGCATCGGGCGCTCGCGCGTGCGCAGAACGCTTCTCGGAAAAGGTCCATTATGACATTGAAATAAAAAAATCTGGTCAGCAAAAAAAAAAAAAACAATTCTGCCTTTTAACAATAACAAACCTTTTACTGAAAAAAAAATGCAACAGGCGCCTACATTTTTAAATATCGGTATAATGCAAATTAGACTTAGCTGGACGTCGGCTCACAGATAATTTGTGTTTTTATTTTGTATATTTTCATCCAGCTAACATTGCTCCAACATTCGCATTTTATCACCACCATCGCGTTACTTTCTAACGGAGTTTCAGCCAGTGTGTCGAACCGAAAAAAATACGGGTTCGGTTACGGTTCAGGTTCAGGTAAATTTATTTTGTTCCGGTTCAGTTCCGGTTCGATTAATTCGATCCGCGAACCGGTTCGGGGCGCTGAACCGGTTCGCGAACCGGTTCGGAAATTATAAATGACAAATTGCAACATCAAAATAAATTACAAATAAAACATCTGAAATCAGCACATACGAAACGGGATACATCGTCGAAACTAGTAGTGCATAACGTTTATAAAAGCCTGTAGCCAATGCAAGCGGCAAACAACGACTGTCTGATGACAGGGCTGTCTGTCACGGGCGCTAACTCCAGCGTCTGCTGAGCGTTGGTTTGAGCGCACGCGCCCGCTTGAGTCCCATGACTACGCTGGGCAGGCGACGGAAGCAACAGAAGCTCGGCAGATCCTTTGTCAAATTCGAAAGTGCGCGCAGCTTCGCTTCTCCGCGAGCGACTAGGGTTTGTATCCCTGTTTTTTTCCCCGCATTTATCGAGTTTCCGGTACGAAAAATACGGCATGTAAATCTTGACACTTCATAGCTCGATATACTCTGACCGGTGGTTGGGGCAGCGAAGAGCAGATATAATTCATGAATGCTCATTTCAACTGTAAATAAAATTTCTTTCTCTCCCTCAAACATTATCAAACTCCACAGCCTTTTCTTTTCTCATTCCGATGGAAGCAAGCTTCAAGAACTCGCGCGTTCTAGAAACGTGTTATGAAATGAGCACACAGCAGCATTTAGGATTTACGAGATTGTAAAAAAATGAAATCCCGTGACGCGATTTTTTTTTCTTTGCACAGCCTTTCAATTCTCTTTCTTCCGTGCAAGCCGCGACCAGCGCAATACTGGTTCCTATGTCAAGATTCATGGATGCAGCGTTTGTCAAGATTCATGGATGCAGCGTTTATATTCCTAAGACTGAGTGGAGAAGAAAATATGTAAGCGAGGTGTGTGTCAGTTGACGGCACTTAAAAAACAAATGGCATTGATAGCACATTCATTGTCAACAGCGCGTGGCCGAACCGTTTTGACATGAGCCGGTAACCGTTATTTTTTTTCCGGTTCAGTTCCGGTTCGGGTTCATCGCGATAACAATATAACGGTTCGGGTTCGGGTTCAGTTCCGGAAAAAATACCGGTTCGGTTCCGGTTTTCGGTTCGGTTCGGTTCCGGTTCGACACCCTGGTTTTCAGCTCTCTGTGATGCGTGGTTTATTTGTGCAGGCTGAAGCACCTGGCTTAATTTTTCTCTCTCACCCTGTAGATTGGTCCCATTCGCTCAGTGGCGTAACTAGATATGACGGCGCCCATGGCAAATAAAATTTCGCGCCCCTCGCGTAGCCCCGCTGCCATTTTTTTTTTTTTTTCCATAGGGCACATGTTGGGTGGACTCGGCTCGGCGCCCCCTCCCGCGTGGCGCCCGGGGCACTTGTACCCCCCTGCCCCCTCCCCCTCCCCCCCCCCCTAGTTACGCCACTGCATTCACTCCAGCTGCGCCAGCCGCAGTAGGCTGCCCCTGTCGACTACTTTGTTCCAATGCTTACTGCGAATAACTGTGAAAACAAGTGTATAGATGGCGCCACATATCAAGCAAATGCTGAAAGCGCTGAAAGCAACGACTAAAACAAAGAAAAAACTGTAAAATCTGTGACGAACTGACGCTTGTTTATTCACTCCCAGCTGAAAAAAAAGCTTTTTCTAAGCTTTTATTTTTTTCCCTTATACTATAACTATTTTTATTGTAGTCTAGCATTTGCGTGCGTGTGTTAAAAAAATTCTACACGACAGGAAAGTCTGGCAACACTTTTTATCAAATGGAATCCAATAGCTATCGTAAGTCACTTTGCGGTCAATCCAATCCAACTGACTTGGCGCACTCACTTGCATTTGCAGTGTACGTTGTGGCGACTCACAGAATGATCCCCATTGCTTATGTTTGAAGACAAAGCGAGGCACTTTCGTTTGTGTCGCGTTCTCAGAGACCTTGCGATCGCCATCAACGAAGCCACAACCTACGTCGACGAATGCGCCGCTTGCCATGGCCGAAGTGCACAGCACCATTTCGGGCCAAGCCCTCCGACAGAACATCAACATCTACGTGAACGCCAACACAGATCCATATTCAACCGATCTCCTGTTCCCGGCGGGTGTCCCCGTCAACGGAATCGTGTCCCTTTTCGTGGGCGACTTCTCGAGCTCCCACTCGGAAGAATGCTGTCATCAAAGGCCCGACCTCTGCCTGGCGACGAAACAGAGATTGGTGATCACGACCCGCCGTTTCAGAAACCTCCCATGTGCGTTCCGGTGCCCTGCTCCGAGAATCGTGGCGTCGAGGCAATCTGGAAGGACGCCGACCCCGCGGACGACAGAGTCACGGTCAGTGCGAAGCATTTGACGCTCGTGGACGAGCGAGACGAGCCTCCTTCGCCGTCCCCAGACATCGATCTTCCAGCATCGCCTATCCCGTACTCCCCAGCTCCGAGCGCGAAGGACGACGACGACGCCTGCTCGAACAAGTCAGCAGCCGAAGTCCAGCACTCGTCGCGACTTCAGCGACACCTCCGCTCCGGCCTTCGACTTCTTCTCCACGTCGGAAGAGTCTGAGGACGATGACAGCGACGTCTGCTTGTCCGATCAAGAAGCAGACGCCGCCGGAGGCTCCGGTAAAGTCAGGCGGTTTGTGTGCGGTCTCTGCGACAAGACCTTTCCGGGCAGGGCTCAGTGCCGGAGGCACGTGTGGAGCCACCTGCCGACGCTCGAGACGTCGTACAAGTGTGCCATATGCAGCAGGCTCTTCACGCAACAGCAGTCGCTGATCAGGCACATCGCGACGCTGCACAATAACAAAAACGTGCTCACGTGCGACGTGTGCTCGGCGCAGTTCACCAGCAAGCACGCCCTGGAGAAGCACGCGAGGCTGCACACGCACCGCATCCCCGTGTACGTGTGCGAGTACTGCATGAAGGTCTTCTCGTCCAAGACCTACTACGCCAGCCACATCGAGAGGGTGCACAAGAACGAGGAGGTGGAAGGGTGCTCGACCAGCGTGCCGGAGAACAAGAACGCCGACCCCGTGGAGTGCGGGCACTGCGGGGCCTTCAGGAGTGCCTCCGAGCTCCTGTTCAGCAGACACTTGAAGAGCGCTCACCCTGGTGCAGAGTCATACAAGTGCAACATGTGCTCCCTGGTGTTTCAGGTAATGGTCTGCAAGATCTCAGAGTCTGATGCCGCTGTGCAACGGTGCGACTCCGAAACAACGGCAGATGTGGATGAAGAAGGAAAGCTGCGTGAGCTTACTTACGCGAGGCATAATCCGGGACCTTACTCAAAGCTGGTCTGGTGTTATGTTACAGTGCATTTGAGCCTGCGACAGGGCCGTGTTAGCTCTTTGGGCCCCTTCAGTGATAGCTCGCAGTGGCCCAAAGTGTTTCACGAGCGTTCACTTGTTTCGGGGTTTACTTACCATGAGATACCGACCATGCGAGCGCTCACTCCCCTATTTTCAGCAAGTTCAAAAGTATGCAAAAAAAAACATTGTGTGCCCAGTCGCCGTGGGTAGCCATTATCTCCGCAACCGGCGAACAGCGCGGGCATAGCACCGGTGAAGTGGCTTCAGTGACGCCAACTAGATGGTGCGTAATCGGTCACTTTTTTAATTTTTGTAATAAAACATTTATTGTATTTACTCGCATAATGAACACACTCTCTGCAACATAATCGTCAGTATTGATTTTTTTCTTATCCCACACATTCGCCGAGTCAATTAAGCCACCAAGCAGCCAGGCCTAGCCAAGCCAAATAAAAAATGGCAGCACACGTGCGCGAGTTATTGGTGCTAGTGGGGAGTTGTGGAAGCGATCGACAGAGTAACTGCGTGGCGCACACTGCCAACGAAACTTGGGTTGAGGTATCGGCCAGTCCTTGGACATGTTGCGTCCATCAGATATATTTACGTCGACATACGTGCCGTGGCCTGTGGACCACTTCGGACGCTGCAATTGTGAATGGTTAGGCCTAGGGACGGTTGCGTCAGTTTTGTGCCGAGCGCTCCAAATGTGAAAACTGTTGAGCGTCATAGGGCACTTTCTTGGCACGCGAAAAATACGGTAAAAGTTGAGTTTTCACACTTTGGCGTGCTCGGCTAGCTCCGTAAACAACGGCCTTGAGTTCGGTGATCGAACCGAGCGAGGAACCGCTGGACCGTGTGCTCCTTCTGCGTTTTCGCTCTTGGACCCCACAAGCGCTCATCCCACAGTTTCTCACGATTCTCTCTTAATCTTGAGTGGGCGCTTGCTCGGTATTTTACGGTACGTCCGAAAGTAGGTCTGTCCATATTTTGACTCGAAACAACAACTATCTAAGGTTCCGTCGTGCGGGAAAGACTCTTGAGTCCATGCTTCTAGTCAGCCTAGACTGTCAACAGTGAGGATAAATGTATTGTGAGCTTAAGAAACACCGTGGCACGCATTCTATTGAAAGTATGATGCCTGGAACACGTCTCCAACTGCTGTGTTTATTGGCATGTCCTCATTTGTGGTTCCTCGATTTCTTTCGGAGAACGTTGCACTTGTGTCATGTTGCCTGTTGCGATCTTGGTGTGGGCACAGCAGTGGATGAGGCAATGTCTTTTCTGCTGCAGGTCACTCTCCAGCTTGAGAGTTAACAGAAGCTTCGGCAGCTAGGAGATGGGTTGCTGCAATGACAGCGACACTCACATTCGATGTGTCTTTTTTGCCTGAACTTTTACGACCAGCTGGCAGGATTGCGATGTCCGACAGCCAGACGTCCCGTGACGTAATTTGTTGTCACTTCAAGAACCTTTTCGATGCATGGGCGGCATTTGCGAGGAGATTGAACTATAGGGGGCGCTCTGACCCGTTTGTTGTCCCCACACCTCGGTGTTTACCCAACACAAGGCCTGTGGGCATGTCCACAGGCCTTGTGGTCATGTCCATGTCATCTTCAATAGAGACAGTCTAACGTAAAAATACTAACAATAAACGAAGTCACGATTATTGTTAGTGCTGAATCTCTCCCGAAAGCAGTTGTCATAGAATGCGAGCTTGACCCACCTGGGCTTTTGTGCTGAGCTCAGCAACGTGCACGCTGCATCGTTCGTGCAGGCAGGAGTGGTAAGCCCCTCCTCCTCTCGGGCGACCGGCGGACAGGAACTCCAGTCGAACGCTGACGTGGCGTTTGGTTACTTCAGCCAAGCGCTAAGTCATTGTTATTTGTTGTCCCCATCGGTGTAGTTCTAAAGTTAGCCACCTGGGGCACCACAGTCTGATCTCCTCCCCAATCGTATGCTGAACGCATCCGTTAAGGTGCATTCCAAGTGCCGTAACTGAAAGCGGGACAAGTTGGCTTATATTGGTATTGAAATTAACTCTCGTTTGCCTATACCCTATTGCAGTGGTTCTCAAATGGGGGTCCGCGAAGGCATTCTAGGGGTCAGTGAAGCCCTGCCTCATCAGTAAAGCCGTGCAATAAAGTTGTCTTTTCTCAGGTCGAGAAGAAGTGTTTCAGTTTTCAGGCGAGTTTTCTCGTGTGTATGTCAATAAGGGATGTCTACTTCACACTAGCCCTTAGTTATAACAATTTATTCAATAAATATTATATTTAACGTATACATTTCCGCTCCCCTTACCACGAACGGAGTCCTCCATCATCTCCGCCGATCTGCAAGGGGTCCGCAAAACATAGATGGTTGAGAACCACTGCCCTATTGGATTAATACTAGGTGCTCATTCATTCGGCACCTTTTGAGTAGAGATACGCCCGTGAATTGTAACCATTAAGCATCATGTTGCCCGGTTTCCACGGTAACCCGCATTTGTGTCTCGATGCAAGCTCCGCACAATGCACGAATAGGCTCTCAATCTCTAGTTGTCAACGTCCCATGTGCACTGATGGCGCGTGTGCAATATTCCTCTCTACCTCGCGAACCACTCGTAGCTTCCTCGTATACTTTAGGAATGTGGACAAATGCTCAATTACAACCACATTCACTAAGCTGCAGATCTCAGGGGCATGCCTGGTGGAAGCAGTTCATCCCGGTACCAAGGTGTTCACCCGACTCTGTTTTCCCTTTTCTCCAGAATGTAGCCCAGCGTGAGCAGCACGAGCAGATGATGCACGTCATCGAGCTGGACCGAGAGCCTCGCCGAACGCTGCACAAGTGCCGGCTGTGCGACAGGCGCATCACCACCCTGCAGGGGTTTGCCGCCCACCTCCGGTGCCACTTCTTCCCCAAGGAGAAGCCCTTCCTGTGCTCCACCTGCGGCATGCAGCTCTCGAGCCGCTGCAGTCTGCGCACCCACGCCACCACCCACAAGCCGCGCACTGCCCTCAAGTGCCCCCACTGCCCTCGAGTGGTCTACAGCAAGATCTACCTCCGCAAGCACATTACCCAGTTCCACATGGCGGGGCTGAACTTCGTCTGCCGCCACTGCGGCAAGAAGTTCAAGACGTCCAGTGAGCTGAAGATGCACCTCGCCATCCTGCACCTGGACAACCTCGACGAGGAAGAGCGGCGCTGCGTGTCCAACCTCAAGAAGCACCGGTGCGAGCTCTGCCCGTTCGCGACGTACAACCGCCGCATCTTCTGCAGCCACATGAACCTGCACCCCGAGGCGGGCTGGTTTCGCTGCGATCGCTGCGTCCTCTCCTACGCACGCTATGAAGACCTCGCGAAGCACCGGCAGAGGTCGCACCGCAGGGTCAGCTGCAAGCGCCGCTGCCCGGACTGCCCCCGCGTCTTCTTCTCCAACTTCTCGTACGACGAGCACGCTGCACTGCACGCCGCCGGCGGGGGAACGGCCTGTACCGTCTGCGGCCGCGTCTTTGCGACACCGGCCCAAATGGAACGCCACGCCGAGCGCCACGACGTGGCAAACCACCAGACGTGCCTTGAGTGCGGCAAGACGTTCGGCTCACTCCAGAGCCTCCATGTCCACCAACGGTCCGTGCACGAGGGCCGCATGAGGCCGCGCGGCCTCGGCACTCCGCGGTCCGAGCAGCTGCACCACTGCGACGTGTGCGGGCACGTGTTCAAGCTCGCGAGCAGTCTCGAGGCCCACCGCGTCTGCAAGCACCGGAACGAAGGCGGCGATGCGCGGAACCTGCCGTGCCCGCTGTGCGACAAGCATTTCAGCACCGAAGCGACCCTCGCGATGCATCTCCGCATCCACTTCAACGAGAAGCCTTATCAGTGCCGTTACTGCGGCGTGGAGTTTGCGCAGCACGGGGCAGCAAAGTCGCACGAAGAGCGCCACAAGCGTGCGAGGAACTTCCGCTGTCCACACTGCAGCCAGCAGTTTCTGTTTCAGAACAAGCTCAACGTTCACCTGCGCTCGGCCCACCCTGCCGAACTCGCGCTCGCTCAGGCGGAGTCGCAGTCGTCGGAGGACACTGGCGAGCTTGGTGAGGTCGAAGAGGAGGTCGCCACGACGCAGGCGATAGACAGTCTGGTGGCGCTTCAGGTGCCTGACTCCTTGGTGCAAGGTGTGTATGTGGTTCAGAGCTAGTGTCGGTGGGCCGGGACCAGAAAAACTCTGTGTTCGTTTCGACAGAGGTTGCTCTTTGTCTTCCTGTTTTAAGCTTGACATTAAACGCTCTTTGCAGTTGACGCCTGCGATTTTTGGTGCTTTAACGAAACGTTAATCGTCGGCAGAAGGGCAAGATGTCGGGAGTCTGGCATATATCAGTAGTTACTAAGACGTGCATTTTTATGTTGTGGCCATATTTTGTCACTGGCTCGTTGACCAAAGGTGGATGTGTCTCTTTTAGAGCGCTGCACGGGGCTAATTAGCACGGATTGTTTTTAAGTCCGGGCCGGTCTTGGGCAATAACGTAGCACACTTTCTAGAACGTTCAGATCAAAATGCTAACGCATTAATCGTTTAGAACTGAAAGAAACGAAAAAGCCGAAATGCGAACTCGCTACGACGCCCCTAAAAAAAATAGTCTTAGAAACGTAGAAATCTGTCTTGGACTAAGAAATCCCAGGAACATACAAAGAATTCTGGGGATTCCATCAGCATAGTGGGACAGCTGCCAGCAGGCAAGAAAATAAGGGCAATTTCCTTTCGAACTCCTGAAAAAGAGAAACGCCCTTTGGCTAGCAAAGATAAGCTATGTCTTATATATTTCTGTGAGCTTTCGAATGTTCACCACATGACTGCGATAGGACAGCGTCTTTCTTTCATGCAAATTAGTAAATGAATCAAATACACCACACTTTCCCAGGGCAGCTTTGAATGTAAGAGATGAGGCATGCTTTGACCTTTCACCGGGCCAAGCCTGATCAGGTAGGCGTCTCACAGGGCGGGTTTGGGTCGGGTAAGACTAGTCAGCAGGCCTGGGCCGGGCCTCAAAAAGTAGGCCCGTGCGGTGCTCTAGTTCCTTGTTTGTTTCATGAACTCTTTAGTGTCAAAAATACTCGCAACAAAAGGAAGTTCACAATTGATGTTGTGCACTCTGCCACTCAGATGAGCAGGAGCCATCCGATTTTCATGTTTACCAACCGAGGCCTGTACTTCACATGATCATGAGTGAAATTGTTTTCTGTGGAAAAGTGCTCCGAAATACTTCCAGTCAACCTAAGGTACGGCATGACTCATCACATTGGTGATTTATGTACACCCCTAGGCTAAGTACAACATTTCTCCAGACTTTCGGTCACAAAGCACTCAAACCTGTTGCATGTGTTCCCTCTCCCCCACTTCAGTTTGACAGCCCTGGATAAACCCCTGCATCACATAATAAAACCTCTTAAAACCTACTTTTTTTTCTTTTCTTTTTTTGCTGTTAGATTTTACAAAACCAAACTTCATCTCATGCCGTCTCCATCAGAAGTGTTCTGAAGTGTAAATAAAGCGAGCAAATGTTTTGCACACGTTCATTTCCACGCTAAGGTGTTTCGTGACTCGGAGCATTTATGTATTTCATGCATCACAAAGTTTTGCTGAGAGGTGATGATAAAGAGCCATTGAATGTCTGTGCATAATACATAGCTTTCTACTACTTTGGCTATCTGGGTATGTCTAACAATATACTATAGGGGCAGTATATTGTTAAGGAAAGAAACAGAAGGGTGATTATGCAAACTTTTCAAACTAGTTCTTTGTGAAAATACAATTAAATTGTTTGAAAGTTTATGAGGAAAACGAAGAATGGAGAAACATTGAAGATAAATATAGGTTGGTTATTACACGTATTTATTCCTCGATTATTTTATGTATTGGCTCATTCATGCTGCTCACCTGCATTGAAGCTGTAGCCGGAGTGATAAGGATTTATGACATAAAATTATGTGCTTGCACACACCAAAATGATAGCTAGATTTTGACAGGACACTGCAACACCAGCAGCACATACCATGCTTGTATCTCGCACATCCAGTCAACAGCAAACAAGGAATAGTAGAAACCGTTAACACCAAAAAGAAAAAAATGCCTTCAATATACCTTAAAATTGCAATTATTATTTTTTTTAAAGACATTTTGAACAAGTATTTTTGTCGGCTTTCAAATATTTTGATGGATGGTGCCAAAAGCTTATCTCGTATAACTAAAGTATTTTGTTCCGGAATAAATTATTTACGACATGCCAGCACCATCCAAAGTGCAGCTTACTGAGCTTTCAAACGCGTTTATCGCAGTTTCAGTTTTTTAGAATACAATCTCGGTTCAGGAAAACAATAATTCGATAAGAAATTGACGGGTGGAGGCAACTTTTGAAGTTTCTGCTCTGAAATTTTGTAAGGAACGAGGCTGTGAGCCTACTTTCTGTATTTTCACGGTTTTTTTCTGCGAAAAGCTACAGTATCTTCACCCGAATTCACGCAAGATAATAAAAACTGTTTAAACATTTTTGCCTTCTATTAAAATGGTATAATTTCTGTAACTTATTTTCATAGCCGCGTGACACGGCTGTTATACTGTATGTTTCACCATAAGAACTGGCCATTATCATTACTTTTTCTAAACGACGGGTTTCCTCAGGTGGGACAGTGTTTATCTGATGTACTTTTACATAATTCTTTGAAGGATAAACTTACAAACTTTCAATGTCATCCTCTTTCCCAGCTATGAGTTCGCCTTCCGAAGTAGTGTCCTCCCTCAAATACGGAGGAAAACCAACGGAGGCGTATTATTTATGAGTGGCACTTGGAGAAGGAATTCCACTCGTTAAAGAAAATGATAAAACACTTCATTAGTAGCAGAAAACTCTAATTGGGAATCTGATCTTGTCACTACGGTTGAAAACGTTTATGCATTTGTCCTTGTCATTTCCCAAGGTGTTAATATCTAGGTCTAAACGTTTAAATAGCTCTTATTTATTTTGCAGAAATTAGCTCAAAAATATACTAAATGCTTTCTTATGCTTTTTTTTTTTTTTTGCTTTTGTATGCGGATTGAACGAAGTAAGGTTTGTGAGCTCGATCAAAGAGGCCGTGCCGCGACGTTGGGCTAGAATATTTCTCACTTTCCACAAGCAGGCTGGCGCTCTATGGTCACTGGCAGAGTGAGAAAGGCTGGGCGTGTTATTTCGAACGCCCGGCCTCCAGCAGCACGCGACCCATGCCTTCTCTCTGTCTGAAGGCGGGACCCTTGTCCCGCCTTCACTGCTTCTCCCTGACGTCCTCACCTTCGTAAGCAATACTGCTTTCCCAGAAGCTTCTTTGTCGCGTCGTAATAACAGTGATTCGGGTAGTGATTCGTGTTCAATCGCTGCACTGAAGGAAAAATAGCCAAAACACCAACAATGACACGAGTTCATCGATCTCCCGCTTGCTGCAAACACACACACACACAAAAAAAATGAGTTTGCGATTGTTACTGACGCGGAGGGAACAAAAAGAAACTAACGCGTGTTTTGCAGGTAATGAACGTCAATGAATAATTCTAAGCTCTATTTACGGAAAGTACGAAAATCGTCGCACGGCCCTGTTAATTATACTCTGTGGACCGCCCCACGAATCCTAGCTTTAGAAAGTCGCACTTTGAAATCTAATCGATGTGATCGGCCAACCGAGGATCCGGTAAAGTGATAAAGTTTTTCAAATCTATTTTCTGCATGACTACCGATTACGGTAGATAAAGCAATCATCGTATCACTCTAAAAAAAAGCCTCGTGCATCTACGTTCCCGCACAGCACTGGGAGAGCCAATCACCGCAACTTACGGAGGCATCTCAGCGAATGACGATGCCGAAACATATGTTTAGACCAAAAAACGCAGACTGAGTTGTGACATTGAGACAATGCAAGCATGACGTTTTGCATTGCTATAATGTCACAACTCAGACTGCGTTTTTCGGTCTAAACATATGTTTCGGCATCGTCATTTGCTGAGATGCCTCCGTAAGTTACGGTGATTGGCTCTCCGAGTGTTGTGCGGGAAAGTAGACGCACAGAGCATTTTTTAGAGTGAGCATAAATTAATTTGAGGTGAATGGTCGACTAGAAATAGTTAATGTATATAAAAAAATACGATTCAATAAGGGTTCCTTGTTCCACCCCGGATCAATCAACCAATCAATCAATCTTTTTTTGCTTTGGTTCATTAAATGCGTATGTTACAAAATATCGGGATTTCCAATCTAGAGCCTGGCGACGAGAGGACAGATTTCCACTAATTACTACATTACTTTTAGCACTTTTTCCAGAATAATTAAATTAAATTTTGTGGAGGAAATGTCAACAACCAACAACAGAACTGATTTCTCTCTCTCTCTCTCTCTCTCTCTCTTGTTTGTTATATTTGCCCCGCTTTCTTCGAAGGTACGCTTTTCCTTTCGCTCCAAGATGATGCAGGAAAGCTATCTTAACGCATTTCCCAAGAGCGTATCTCTTCTTTGCACGCTCTAGCTGCAAAAGCGTTGGTGCAACCGAAGCTCGTTCTAAAGCAAGAATCGCCGCTTCTGTTAAAGTTCAGGCATGGTACAAAATCAATATGTGTATATACCTTTATAAATATACCGAAGCTAATTTTGAATTCAATGTATCCTTTGGTATGCCCTTTCTTGGACTGCCGATACGGCTTTAGCGTATCACAAACCAATGAAACAAGTCTAGTAATTATAGTACTGGTGGTGTCGGTGTATTCGTAAAACAAGGTAATCACAAAGAGTGTTGAATTGTCTTTAGTGCTTCTTTGAACAGTCGCTGAACTCAAACACGTCGCACCTCGAGAACGTTTCATTGGCATCCACAAAATAGAAAGTAGTTCGCGCCATCTCACGGGGTTATAATCAACGAACCCGAGTTCCGCGCCCGAGTCGCCATCTGACGACGCAGAAGCGAACTCAAACTGCAACAGCGGAGCGCACTGCCGCGGATCTATTTATTCTGTAGATCGCCTTGAATCCGGGCCAGAAGAAATACGGCACTGTTCCACTTGCCGCTGTTGTGTCCCTTTTTGCCTCGCCCGCCCGGAGTATTGTTACCGCCTCGGAACCACCACGTCAACAAGGTGAGAAAAATTCAACACCGCCTTGCCATGACCTTGTCCCCACCCACGCAGAAATGCAGCCCGCGATCTCTGTCGTACGTTGGCATGACTCGCTTAGCAAAAATGCGCAAAGCTAATTTTTATTAAAAAGCAAAACAAAAAAAATATGTATCAGAATCGTGTTACGCGAGTGACTGATTTGTGTGGTTTGCAATAGTCGCCTTTAGCTTATCTGGAATTTGAAGGGAAAGGGAAAGTTCCAAAAAAGGTGGTCGTCTGCTACGCGCGCGGAAACGGAATGTCTCAATCTTCGTTCCTTTTACGTGCTTCGAAAACCTTAATCTTTTACATCGTGTTTTTTTATCTTTTTTTTTTTTACTATTTAAAATTTTAAATGTTGTGCAGAGTAGCTCGCAACCTGCAGTTAGGTTGGTAGCATTTGCGTAACTTGCGAATGTGGTAACGATGTTGTACCATATAATCGTTTTGGTTTTCTTTTGCTGTGACTGGTCATACTGAATCACGTAAACTAAATTGTGCTATATTAAAAAAAAAGGTAGCAACATGATTATGTTGTTTGCTCCTTTTATTCGACATATTATGTGAATACCGTTGGGTATTTAATAATAAGAATAATAATATTCATGTCAACATGCCGCTAATCAATTTATTTTCATATGTCGAGCTACTGCGCATGTTGTAGTCATGTATCGATTTACACACCGAAGATCGGTTTCCAAATCCGGCTCGATAGCTTTATTTTTTTTAATTATTTTTATTGTCATGAAGCGACGATGGCGCGCTGAGAAAGATAAACAGGTACGAATTGGCTTCGAGACTGGAGTTTCCCTGTAATGTAATTAATTTAACCAGTATATGTACGTAGTTTTATTGTCATCTGGTTCTCCGTGCGAGCTGCACCACCATAACAACCAAATTATAAGTTCTCCCATGAGCAATCTTCACTTTATCTATTGATCGAGAATCAATAGGCGCGGAAATTATACTTCCCGCCGCCGCCGCCGCTGTTCAGTGTTCTTTGAATGGTTTCCCTTATTGATGTATTCGCGACAGATGCGCGATTGCTTCGTACAAGGCCACTCCTTTGACCTCCAGAAGAGCGATTAAAAATGGCACGGATGGATTTAATACACGATCGAACGTTCTGTAGAGTCACCGACATCTTAAGAAACGCAGGGCGTGGCAAATCCCGAGCATCTCATTATCGCTCGGCAGCCAATCAGATTGCGGCATTGGCGGATGAGAGAGAGCGCCGAAGAGCCAATCACGAAGCAGGATTAGTGAACGCACGATAAGCCACTCTCTACTTTTCTTAAATTGTCAGGGACTATAATTTATGCGTACGTCTCGAGAGGAAGAGAGAAGTATTCATAACCTCCCCCCCCCCTTTTTTTTTAAATTTAAACATAAAAACAACAACAGAAACAAAATTGTGTTTGTTGTTTTGTGGTTGCGGTTGCGCGTGAGCCTCGCAAACGTATGCACTCACCTTAGACAACCGCCGCAGCCACAGGTTCTATGAGATAAATGCGGACGTTGATAACTACATGAATGTATTGTTAATAACATAAATTATCAGCAGGATTATACGCAACTATACTTACGTTTTTAAGACGGCTGTCGGTCATATGAAAACAAAACGCGATCGTTCTCTCTCTTTATTATTTTTATCAAGACCCAGTTTTAATTAGTTTTATGGTAGTACAGTACACTGGGGAAAACCTGCCATGCGATGACTCAACGATTCTGTGATATACATAGTGCGACGGGGTGCACTCTGGTGCCGGTAAGGGCCTAGCAGCTTCATCTAAGAACAACGGGACAACGTGCTTCAAATTCAAATTCATCTATTTCCCATTTCAGCGTGAAAATGGGGTAGGCCGAGGAAAACAGCTGATCAAGCAGCTTGACATGCCCCCCCTCCCCCCTCTTTACAAGGCAGTGGCAGCGGCAAAGGGAAAAGCGAGGTGTTGTGAGCTCATACACACTGAAATAGACTACATACAGAGCACGCCGTGTACAAAAATATCAACAGCAAAACTATGAAAAACACAAATATTAATTGATTCGAAACTTGGCAACGATGATAAATAAATTGAGCGAAATGTTTGCACTAAAATTGTATAACAAAGCAAACATAACTGGCACGTCATCATAACGTGCATTTTACTTGTTAAACTATCGTCCCATTTCTCTCACATGTACATGTTGCAAACTCATGGAGCATATTATTTCAAACTTCATTTCTTCCTTCTTGAAGGAACACAACATTTTATCTCCCTTCCAACATATGGTTTCAGAAAGGGGTTTTCCACCACAACTCAGCTTTTAACCACGGTCCACGACTTCGCCACTAGTCTCGATAAATCTGGTCAGGTAGACGTAATTTTCTTGGATTTCAGTAAAGCCTTTGACAGGGTCCCTCATGGAAAATTAGTATTTAAATTAGAAAATATTGGTCTTCCGATTCGTTTTGTTAAATGGATCAAATCATACCTACAAGGGCGTAAACAGTTCGTTGATATTGGTGGGGAATTTTCAAATGGGGTGCGTGTATCTTCGGGTGTACCCCAGGGCAGCGTTCTGGGGCCCTTGTTATTTCTAATATGCATTAATGATATTGTTTCAGTCATCGATGAAAGCGTAAGCATTAGACTTTGCGGATGATTGTGTTCTGTTCAAGTATATATACAAGCTCATCCGACCAGCATGCATTAAACTCTTCACTTTCAAAAATTGCAGATTGGTGTGCCGAATAACAAATGAAATTAAATTTAAAAAAAACTGTTTTATTACGGGTTACCAACAAAAAATCCCACTTGATTTTATTTACGATGTCTGCAGCTCCCCTGTGCAGGAAATTTCAGAGTATAAGTATCTTGGACTGACGATTTCTAAGACTCTATCATGGGATGCACACATCGATAACACCTGCTCATCCGCATTCCGTAGACTTGGTTTCCTTAGGCGCAAACTAATAAAAACAGTGTCAGACTTTTAGCTTATAACACTTTTGTGCGATCGAAACTTGAATACGCCAGCCTTGTCTGGGATCCCTTCACAAAAAAGAACATTTCGAAGCTGGAAATGGTTCAAAGGCGCGCGGTTAGATTCATCTATGGAAAATTTAAGAGATTAGACTCTCCATCACACCTTATGAAAACGAATGGCATAGCTACACTTGAGCTGCGTAGGAAGCTCTCCAGACTAAAATATTTATTTCGTATGGTACAAAACAATGTACGTATGGTACAAAACAATGTACACATCGCGACACTGTTAGCGCGAACACGACATCGGCGCATTTTCGCATTTTACTTTTAAATAGTATTAGCGAGCACGAAATTTTATCGCTTACATTATAGGACTAAATGAACTTTTTCCGTAGCAATAATAATTTGGATGACATTCCTTGGCTTTAAAGAGAAAAACTGGAAAAACTGGCGACCGCTTGTTCGCGCTAACAGTGTCGCGCTCTGTACACAAAATCATCTCATCCCGTTAATGACACGACCTACGAGGCATCATAATCAATATTCATTAACACCAATCTTTGCCCGCACTTATCGTTTCAAATTTTCGTTCTTTCCCTGCACCATCTCGGAATGGAACTCTCTTCCTTCTAGCGTTTTTGAGGCTGCCGGTTTTTGTGATGCCATTGATAGTTATTTTTCTTAGATGTGATTACTTTTTCCTGTATAAAAACCTTGCATGATAGCATTTTGCACGTCACTCTCTTGTATTGTATTTATTGATATATGCCTCGAATATGTATATCGATGTGTTTTATTTTTGGTTTCAAAAGTGCTTATTTGTATTTTACTTGTTGTTCTTTCCACTCCTGCTTGGGCCAGTCTTTGGCCTGCAGTATGTTCTAAATAATAAAAAAATAATAATAAATAAATAAAAATACAATATACTATGTGCCCTACAAAAAGTTACATGTAAAATAATTGTGAAGAAGTATAGATTTCAGCAAGACAGAGACACAAACCCACCACAGTTTGTTTGAAGTAATACTATTAAAAAAACTGTTAGAATGCGACCGCCAAGAGAGCATACAGTAAGGGTACACGGCAAAGTGAAATGTACATAATTTATATTCAGCAACAACAAATGAACAACAACGCCGTAAGCCAGGCACATTTTTGTTTTTAGTTTTTTGTGTCAAAGTCTATGACTGTGTAAAGTTTCTTAATTGTTTAAGAGAAGCGCTATGTATATCTTCATTGTTGCTCACAATGTGATTTAACAGTTTTGGTAAAGCGTGCATCAGCATTTGATTTCAGTATGGAGTTTTATTAGTGGTCACACGCCAGCATTCCCGTTTTCGGACTTCGTACCCAGGGTTATGTTTTGCTAAGCTTGACAATATTGAAATCGTCTCATTATGCGTGTGTGTTTGATGTTTGTAGGTGGAGATAAGTCTATAGCTGTGCAAGTTATGAACCGTTACTACACCGAGCCGTCTAAACAATTCCTCCGTGTGCGAGTCGTATAGAGTATTATCGATAATGGGCAACATTCTTTTTGCAGCAGATGAATTTTGTGTATAGGTTTTTTACCGTGTTCGTGCCCCAGACGAAATGTAGTTGAGATACGAGCAAAACCACGACATGTATAAAACACTCTCGAGGAAGAGCGGTAGGACAAGTCATTCAGGCGCGTCATTCAAACGTCCCATTCGGAAGACGGTTTGCAAGCAGATGAAACCGATCTCTACTAAAGCATATTTTCGGGGTAAATTTCAACCCGTTTCGAGTGTCGATTTTGTTTGTTTTTCAATTTAGTTGTTTGACGTAAGAAACGAACGTTGGGAACAATAGCGTCGTAGAAGAGCAGCGAGACATACATGCCGGTCAAACGGCGACCTTGGGCCACACAATGGGAGAAGAATGACACACAGCTCGCCGAATCCATGAGAATCTTCGCGGGACGACTCTCAAGTTGACACGCTCGCTTTCCAAAGCAACGAGCACGCGCCTAGCTGCTGGGCTGTGGATAGAGCGAACGCTACGGCCCCATCACACCACTCGGAGCGACGAAGCGAAGCACGTGCAACATCCAACGTAACGTCGTGACGTAGTCCCGTACGTCCCTCCCTCTGATCTACAACACCTAGAAGACAAGGCCTATACGCACGACGTCATCGTTCGTGGACTCCCGACCGTTCCCACAAGTGCAAACACGTCCAGGCTCGACGAGGGACGACGCAAAGCGGCAGACGCGTCCACTTTGGACGGTCCGCATGAATCGGGTTCTTAACTTATCGCGCTAGGATTTACTACAGAGGTGCCCGAAGTTGATGGAAGCTTTCACTCAAATTGTGGAAAGGTTGGCTCGCCCGAGTAAATCACGAAAAATAAAAAACGATGTATTTCTTATACTTTGCATGTACACTTAAATAGTATCTTGTCACTGTGGCGCTTCTTTGGGCGAAACGAATAAAGAATAGGTAAGCCAATTGTTTTTTGGCTTTTTTTCTTATTTCGACGATTTTTTTGTTGTTAGAAACGCCAGAATAGTTTAGAACGATTTTTGATGATTATGAGGAAAAAAGTCTTGCCGATAATTTTTCCATAGACAAAACCAGTTTTTATTGTCTTTCTTTCGACTGAGGTTTCAGGCATTCATACTCTCGATTAATGAATGCGCCACCTTCGAACACCTCTGTGGAAAATCTCGGCGCAATACGTTGAGGAACCGATCTTGCGCACCGTCCAAAGTGCTATCGAAGTTGTGGGACGCTGCGAAACGCCCTGGCGGCGCTGCGTGGGTCCACTATTGATGACGTTTAGGGGCAAAATGTGCAAGCCTGATCTTCTATACTCGTACGTCCGATCAAGAAAAAATGCAAGTTTTACGTATTGTTCACGCGCTCAGGGAAGTAGTTCTGCAAGATTTGGTTATCGGGGGAAGAAACAGTGCTAGTGGCGTTTAAAACGTGTATGTCTTGGTAAAATAACAAAGTTAGTCTGAAATGAAGCTACATATATTTGAATTCACCACATAAAAAGCGAAATTAGTAATGTGTATCGACGTACCTGGATGTCGCCTCGGTACTTCGGGTGACCGTGTCCAGCGAGCCCAGTGGGATGGAGGACCAACATGCGCATTACCAAAGCATCCACGCATGCGTCGTTTCATAGGCAGCGCCACGCACTCTGGCACGACGTCAGAGACACGAGTTGGTGTTACGAGTCCCAGACTTCGCAAAACAAATAAACAATTAAAAGGATGTCATGGACGACACGGGTGCTGCAACCTATCTCGAGTTTCACCGCCATATCAACCGACCCACATAAACTACAAATTCATCAGCCGTTCGTCGCAATGCTGGGACCAAGAAGAAGAGGCAGAAGAGGGGCGACTGCTGCACGTGCGTGTTCGGGGCGAGCACCACGGCACGCTCGCCAGTGTTCCTGGGGCCGGGCGCTGTCGGTAGCGGGACTGCCGGGACCACCACTTTCCCGATGCGGCAGCGGGCCCCCAAAATTCACACCGGGGCCAGTACCTCCTGACCGGGACCTCGACCCGAACCTCGGGCTGGCTCGCCCTCGGCAGCCTCAGACATGGCGGATCCGCAGAATACAGTAAGCTTCCTCTGCACTCGCCCATCAAGTGCGCGGCTTGGTGCACGTGGCGTCGTTCCGCGCGGTTGCCTGATTCCGAAAGAACCGTTTCGAAAGCGCACAGTTACCGCGATATATAATCATCACGTGGCAGGCAGACGACAAGCATCGCACAAAAGACACGGTGTTGCATTAAAACTTGGGTTTGGGCTAGTTGGTCCATTACTGAATAAAAGGTTAAAATGCGCGAACAAACGGGGACAATGAAGAAACACGCGGACGACAAGACAGGCGCTTCTGGCGACTAGATTAGACACGGCGTCTTCTGCAACAATGAAGACAGAGTCATTGCGGACAAGCCTCAGGCAGGTTTGAAGCATGTATATGTCTCATGCGGGCTTCGAGCGTGTCTGCAGACAGTCTTTTGTGAGATGTAAAAGTGGTACCCACTGGCGGCCATAGTTGAGTCCGTTGCTCCTGAGCGCGAGCTGACGATGGGCCTCCACAACGCTTCTGCGACGTGCATTGAACACCACCGAGATTGCATACAGCGCTTCAGAGAAGGCAACGTTACTAGAACCACTCAGTTGGGGAACTGCCATAGAGCCTGCTTTAAAAAGTGGCTCCGATCCGTACTCGAGAACCGAGCTAATGGCGATCGCAACGCCGCCATTTCTCCTGCAGCGTCCACTCTGGGAACTGCACGGCTGCACATCGGGTCGGGCATGGGCCGGTGACGCCATCTCGCAGGCCCATATCGCAGTAGCTATGTAAAGCAACTTTCATGTTTCAACTCGTCGCTAAAGGGTGGCGCTGTTATCGTATTTAGCTCGGTCCTGGTGGACGCCAGCGGACCGGGTTTCAAGGGTGAGTTTGCCAACTGAGGGTTTTAGTAACGTTGAGAGAAGGTAAGTGGGGGATCGTTCTGAGCCTGCGCTGTGAACACCGCCCTCAAATATGGCGCACAGTGAATACCACCCATCAGCAGTGCGACGGCGGCCTTAGCGTTTTCACGCGACGTCAATCCACCATTTTGTTGTTATCCGGGACTCTTTTTAGATCGACGAACTTTGATGGGAAAATATTGCGGAAATTCGCTTTTGTCACGTGCCCGGCAGCACATGCCAATAAAATGGCGGAAATCTAAAAGTTAGCTTTTTCTGGACCATGAAGAAGTCTCAACGAAATATCGGCTGCCGCCACTTTAAGGCTTTCAAATAATCCTTTGCAAAATATCATTCTTTTAAGCCGGTAGCTGCACAGAAGAGCCGCATGGTGCCCGTCACGTGCACGCGATTAAATTACGAGATTAGATTCAGCTTACTATATACTGTATGGGCGGCTGCTTTTTGTATAATTAAAACTTCTTCACCAACACCATAGTGGCTGTGATATATATTATGCAAAATGGTTCATTCAGAGAAAAAGGGTCGTACCTAGATAGTTATCATGTCTCAGAGAAAACAATCTGGGAGACGAGCCATTTGACCGCAATTAGATTATTAGATAAGCTCAAACTCCCAACTGCGAACAGAGAAAGAGAGAGCGAGAAAGAAAGATGCTTTAGCACTGCGCATGTGAAGCGGTTGCGCCTCACTGACTGCAACCATCTCGCTATTCGGCAAAAGTTCACATTATATTCGGAAGGTCTGTGACATTCATATTAGCCAAACAGAAAGCCTACCATGGCTATATATGTTAACATAGACAGCCTTCCTCAAATCGTGCTTTTGAATCTACTATACTTATTGAAAAACGAACTATATTACGTGGCCTTCAATTTATTTTGATTGTACAGTGGCTCGCTTTTTTTTTAATAATATCACGCGAGCGTTGACCGCCGGGGCGGCCAGCGCTGTTCTGCTGAGAAATGCGGCGTCACGGGAGAGATTAAGCGCGTGCGCACAAAGCTCTTTCCTGCGCGAGCGTCGTCTGATAGGCTGTTCCGTTGACCCGAACACTAAGGACGGCACCGGCCACAAGCTCTTTTTTGGAAAGGTCTATAGACCCATCCCGAAAATACGGCCTCTTCTGGCAGAGTTTGAAATACTGCACAGCTGCGTGTGCAAAAGAGACTATAAAATGGAAAGCCGATCGGTTATATATAGTTCACTTATACAAGTAATAGTCTTGCCACATTAATGGTGTATTTTGCACACGTCACTGTGCAGAATCCTCATATCTGCTTGAAGAGGGAGCAGTATTTGAATGAGTCTATTGCAAGTATCTCGTGCTTAGAAAAGGATGCAGGAAATGCTCGGTCAATATTCAAAGGTCGAGTTAGGAACCGGTTCGAACCGCTTCGTGCTTGTTAGAACCGGTAACCGGAGTGATATTATGTGCGTTACCCTAAACCGGAACTGAACCGGAACAAAATACAATACTACTGAACCCGAACCGAACCGAATATCATGAGCGGTTCGATCCCCTGGAATCAACAAACATGGCCGTTCGAATAGGTTTTCTTCTATCTCAGCGCGCTGTCGAAAATTCGCAAACCAACTGACCGCGCGTACATGCGATCCGCGCGCCCATTCCCCACAGAGACTGCGCTACGAGAGCAACACCACCTTCAGCCTGAAACCCAAGCTGCTGCAGAGCGGAAGTACCAGTCGGAACAGATCCATCTCACCGGTGGCGCGCCATTCCTTGCATTCCTCGACTCAAGAGGTCATGGCCCCGTACCGCATGCCATCACAAACCATGATGCAGCCCGCCATGATGCCCGTGATGCCCCAAACCATGATGTCAGGGCCTATGACACAGGATCCCGCGTCAATGATTTACAACCCGAGAATGTACGGCATCCATCCATTCGCCATGGCCGTGTCTTCGTCCATGAACACGCCATCCCGGCAGCGATCCGTCGCGGGGCTCTCGACCACGGATGATTTTTTGCCGCAGCAGGCCCAATCCCGTAGAAGATCCGGATCCAGAAGATCGCGGTCTAAGAGGGACTTGGACCTCGACGAAGACCGGTATGAAGACCGCGAACAGCATCGAGACCGACGGGACCGCAGTGGAAGTCGTGCTTATGACCGTGACTATCACCCCGGTCGAACTTCAAGTCGCCTGAAACTGCGGATCGAAAGGAATCGCGAGCACGACATTGGCGTCGAGCGCAGATATGAGCGGTACTTCGAGGACGGCGTCGAAGTGGGTGTTGACGACCATAAAGAAAGGCGTCGGCGGAGTTCTGGCCGCAGCATCGACGACGACAACGTCGACGCCGTCAAGCGACCAAATAGTCGTACGTTCGTCTGCACGTGTAGAAAGACTTCAAGCGGCCTCCAAGTCGGAGACTACACCGTCCAGCCTGAAGACCTCGAAGACCTCTTTGTGCTCAAGAGGACTGGCGAGCGCAGGAAGAAGAAAAAAAGAGAAACCGCCTCCACCCCCACCTTCAACAGGGATCTTTTGCTACCTGCAGAGTCTAATCGGAGTCAAGGCTCGTCCTCCCGCCGAGCCATCATCTTCGGAAGAGTCTGAATATGATTCAGAGTACGAGCTGAAGAGACTCGATCACAAGCAGCTAGAGCACTGGTGGAAGCAGATGGACCTTAAGCAGTTCCTCCAGGAGGTGAAAAGGAAGAGCCAAAATCAGAACCCAAGGAAGTGGAGGCCAAACCGGAGACCAAACCGGAGACCAAACCGGTAGGTCGATGACTTGACGTCAGGATTGTCCAGTAGGATAAATGATGCGGGTTACTGATGGTACAACACATGTACGGTGGCGCACGCTGGGTGCCTATAGCCTGTTGCAACATATAGAACGCTGGGCGGGTTCCTCCCACAAAGCTCTCCGGTGTTACCACTTTAGCAGAGCGAACTCTAGAGAGGAGGAAGAGTTGGAACCCACCGCTTATGGCGACCAGAGGGCTTCGTGGTAATCCTGCGTTTCCGCAACAGACTATTCGGAAAGCAAGTCGTTTGCTTCTTTGCAAGGGTTGTGGTGACGTCAGAACGACGCCGAGTTCTGATTGGCTCTGATTGAAAGATAGCCGGTAGACCTTCAAGCAAGCTGCCTTGATGTCTGCCCACTATCCTTCAGTCAGAGCTCGGCGTTCTGACATCACCATAGAACCCCTGCAAAAGCGAGGCAGACGAACTTGCAATGCGTTCCTTGTATCTAAAGAAGTTTGGTTTACCTTATATCAAGAAAACACGGAGATTTGACATTTTTAAACACGCGGATGTGTGTATTCTTGCAGGCATGTTGCACTCTTAAACATGCACAGAAACATACACTGTCAACGCATAACGTTTTCTCATTCACAGTGTTTGTTCTGTGAAGAATTCTATCGACCGCATAAACCCGACGACCACCTCTTTGTTGTCTCTAAAAAATATAATTGCCGATTCTCCGAAATTAAAGCGCATTTCTGCGCATACAGCTCGTGTTTCGCGTGCGGCCTTTCTTCTGCGGACTATACGCGTCGCTTTGCTGATAGTGACATTAATTTCTCATTTTCTCTCCCATTCCCTACAGAGTGAAGACATGAAGGAGCCGCTTAAGGTCGACGTTCCAGTCGTATTCGTCTTTGGTACGATTGCTGTAATATCGCTCTTCTTCGCAGGAACTGATTACTGTAACGACACAATTGACGGCACCTTGTTTCAATATGCTCTTATGGTCCCTGACAGCCTAAGGAACACAGGGCGTGGCAAGTCTCTAACTTCTCATTATTGCTCAGCAGCCTATCGGATTGCTGCGTCAGCCGATAAGGGCGTCGAAGAACCAATCACGATGCAAGAAGCGTTAATTAACATAATGAACCACGCCCTCGTTCTTCTTAAGCTGTCAGAACGGGAAAAGAAGGTTGATTTAAATCGCGATAGTTTAAATCGCGACCTATATAATTTATATTGTTATTAATAACCACCCAGAGTGAGGCGCAGTAGGGAGTTGTAGTAGATTGTTCCGGTTTTCCGCGTCTCAAAACGTACGTGGAGAAAGAAGGAATTTTTAAAACGATTAATGCGAAACTGAAATGGCGCAGTGTTAAAATGATGGAATCGTCTTGCGCGTGAGTAGCAGAAAAGAAAATATAGTTACTATGCTGAATTCCACGGTCCTCATTAAGAATCTGTGTAACATATTTAGCCGCTCTATGCTGCGGCGGAAAGAAATTGGGACTGGAGTCCCACAGCGGTCATGGCGGAGGAATGTTTGTCGTACCTCTTAAGGGACACTCAAGTGGTTTTGAGTTCGTGTTTTGATGATGACAGCTGAATTTAGACGCCCTAAGTATCCCTAAAAACCAAAAAGTATAGTCATACGGTGATTATTTCTTTAATAAAAATGTAATTGAAGGCCGCCAAACCTCGGATCCACCCGAAAACGAAACCACTCTCATTGGTCCTCGCACGCTTATCAAAAGGATCTCGGGCCAATGGCGTTGGACGACGTTCCGTCGCGCAGTGATCCCGAGGTAGCCGCATCGGCCGAACCTCTTTGTCATTCGAGCTTCGATGCTTCGATCATGGCGGAGTTCTCTACGCTCGAGGACCTGACGCCGTTAGAGGTTGAAATTCTTCGGCGGACAGCCGACCTGGGGATGATTTCCTATGACGCCACTCCGACGTGCGATGTGGACGATAGCAGCGCTTCGGAGTCATGTTCGGGTTCCGAGGACGACGAAACGCAGACCTTTTCGGGCGTTCTTCGATTTGCGGTTTGGGCAAGTCCTAACCAAACCAACGTTTGACATCGCAGCGTTACCTCTGGTACGTGATGTCAAGCGATGTCGCCACGTTGACTTTCGCCTCGGGAGGACGGAGGGAAGGCTGGTTCAGACATGTGCAACGAGCGCGTATTTACGACTGCGTCCGTTGCAACCGGAGCGACCGGAACGACCGCTCAGCGCCGCGCGTACACACACCTGCAACCACTACAACAAGCGCAGCGGGTCGTCATCTGTTTCAGCGGCCCCTCTTAAATGGGACGCACTGCTACTCAATGCCGTAACAGAATATAGACAGACAGTTTTCTATAGCCAAAAGCTTTATTATTATTTTTTCTTGATAGGCTTGCAGGCTACAGTGGATGAAAAAAAAAAATAAAAAGATGCAGTACGCCGTCTTGGACGATCACGACTCTAATACACGACATTACCATAGTACAAATATCGCCACACGCCTTTTCTACGATTATAAAAGACAATGTAATCTTAGCAGCGATATAGCAACGTAGAAATATGATTTCGTGATGAGATAGACGTTGCGAGCGTTCAGGATTGCTAACACTAATCACTTTTCTCCGGTGATGAAAACGCGTGAAAATTCGCATCCTTTATACGGTACGCGCCAGTAATACCTTGAACTTGAGCACACGCATGAAATGCGCCAAATAAGAAATCCGGGCGATGTTCGAAGACACAAATGCTTAGAAAGCACCACTGTAGTCGACGTAAACGAACACGACGGCACGGGCGTTTCTGCTGTCTTGAGAGTGCCGCCACGACATCGCCGCACGAGTGGGTGGATCTTCCCTTCTAGTACGTGCTGGGTTATCATAGCGACACACGACGAAAATTCACAGTCAAGGATAGCGCTTTTACGCGGAACGATGAGCTTCCACCACGCCGACCACGCCAACGATCACCACCGACGCCATGTTCGCAGAGAAGCACAGCCGGCCGACGACCGGCATGCAACGCGCGCCACCAGTTCTCCTCGACCTGTGATTGGTCTGCCGCTGCGGTTGTTTCCAACGCAGCGGGGAAAGAAAGGCCGCCAAAATTTTCAAACATACGATAATTTCATTGGTCCTCGCAAGTACAGAAAAGAGTCCGCACGTATTTTATTCCTGCGTGATTAATAGGCGGTTCTGCCTTCTAAAACTGAAGATACTCATTCACTGACACTTCCTTAACGCCATCGCACCAAAAAGTAGCTTCCCCAAAAACCGCTTGAGTCCCCCTTTAAATATAAATCTGACTCACTTAGCCCTCTTAGCATGTCCTTAGCCTTAGCCTGAACATACTCGAGGAGATTAACGTTGCTCGGTTTTAATAAGGGTCCCAAAAAACAAATGTGTACCCTACAAAATTGGCCTATGTAGAGAAGAGCAAGCAGCAAATTTAATAAAGCAGAATTTTCCTAGATAAAGCAGTAAGAGCTGAGCTTTGTCCAAGAGAAAGGTTGAAGTAGAAAAGATGGAATGGCCAGGCGTGTTTGACGATTATCGTAGGGAGGTCACCCTTTATCGTAGTAAAGATTCAAAATACATCCCCTTTTAACACTAACGAACAAAGTAAAAAAAACAAAAAGTTTTAAACGCTTAGAGAGAAAAAAACAGTCGGGTTTTTACCCGACTGTTTTTTGCGACCTCCGAAAAACTCCCCAAATTGTGAGTTTTCGGAGGAATCCGAATCCGCAATATTTATACCGGAGAACTCCAATGATAAGGTGGAATGGAGTACAGAGCTGGCTTATGTAAAGAATGTAAGGATCATAATGCTGCTCGACCTGCTCGTCAGGTGGGCCCGGGTCCGGCAAGGGCACCCAGTGCATGAAGATCGTGAAGAAGTACGACTTCACGCACATCTCGTCCGGAGACCTCCTTCGAGAAGAGGTGCAGGCCGGCACGGACAGGGGCAAGGAGATCAACGAGATCATGAAGAAAGGGGACCTGGTGCCTTTGGTAAGCCACCCGTCTGCACGCGCAGTGCTTTCAACGCGGGACGTGTCTTTTAACAGCAGATTTCTACGAGAGAAACGTCACGATAGAACGGTCAGGAAAAACCATGAAGGACTGTGACGTCACGTGCCATCATGACGTTACCATGGCGCCGTGACGTCATCCAGACTTCATCGTAACGTATGACGTCACGTGGATGTAATCATGACGTCAACATCACGTCATGACGTCACATGATGACGTCACGTCATGGCGTCACATGATGACGTCACGTCATGGCGTAACATGTCATGACGACGTCACCGGACATATGATGACGTCATCATCATGACATTACGAAATTACGTGATGATGACGTCTTGATGACGTCATGGTGTCACAGAAAGGAACTCTCTCGTGATATGTTACAAATAAAATCCCCAATTTGTATTCCGCTACATGACACCATGACATCACGTGACGTCTTGAAATCACATGACGTCACATAACATCACGCAACGTTAGGACATCGCTTGACGTCATATAATATGACGTCGCATTACGCCATGGCGTCGTGCGATGACAGTCATGGGACCTCATGACGTCGCGTGACGTCACACACATATCATGTGCCCCGCTCATTCCCAACACACATTCTGTGCTCCCCGGCCTTTATCGGCATGATCAAGCTATACTTGTTTTTACCTCAAGAACCGTAGTAAAAAAAGTCCGGCTCCACGCGGAGCATTACTAATTTCGGCCTTTATGTAGAGAATGAAGATAAATGTAGTTGATTTTTTGATTATATTTGTGTTAACTTATAAAGGTGTGCGCGTTTCAAACGCCAAATAGGCATCGCTTCTTCCTCCGCCAACCAAATCTTGTGAGAACTACTTCGCGCGGCGTATGTACAATGAGCAAAACTTTCTTTTTTCTTGAGGTGCAAACTGATATAGTGTGGGTGTTCCCGTCAAATCGTAACAGTTAATACGCAGTTAATGTCCGGATGCCACATGCGTACAATACTACTGCGATTCATGGCAGAAACGGAGAGCTTTCCGCTGGACTCATCCCTTGCCCCTTGCGGTCCTAATGATGAGTTTTGCCGTTGACGTGCTGCCACTATATAAACCGATGATGTCGGCTATCATGTTGTCCCCGCAGAGCAATCTTGCGTACCATGAAAGAAGCTTTTAGTATGGAAGAATATTAAAAAAAAAGAATCAAATCACGAATTAAAGTAACAGAGAGAGAGAAAGAGATGGAAGGTGCAGTTTTTTGTAACGTTTAATCTTATCTTTTTTGCCCACAGGACGTCGTTCTCCAGTTACTCAAGGAAGCCATCAGGAAAAAACTCGCGACAGCGAAGGGCTACCTCATTGACGGCTACCCCAGAAACGTCGAACAGGGAGAGCGTTTCGAGAAAGAGGTGACAAACAACTCGCGCAGACATCACATGGTTTCACTTACTGCTCTTGCTGGTCTAGGCAAATCTATACAGAGAGAAACCGAAGGAGAGGAGGAGATGAGAGCTGGTTGGTGACGTCAGGGCCCCGAGCTCTGATTGGAAGTTTTAGTGGGTAGAGGCACAGGCCAGCTGCGCTTTGTGTCTCTCCACCCACCGTCTCCCAGCCAATCAGAGCTAACAAGAGCGATCGTCTGCTCCTCACGCGGGGCCTGGCGTTCAAACGTCGGATACTGCGCGAAGACGCGGACGATAAGGTGATCATCCGCGTTGCCAGCCTGTTGCCCGAGCGGTAACCTGAGCGCTCCGCAACGCTTCCATGGCGCGCTCAAAATCTTGAAAAGTTTACTGATCTAATGGCTTTCAATGACGCGCAACTAGATTCTAATTGGAGCCATACGCTTATTTTCACCCATTGAAATAAAAATGACAAATACTATTTTGTTAATTTCACTTATCGTGACGTATACCGTATCCCTATATATTATGTCCCCCTGGCCGTACAACTCATCTGCAAAGACCTGATGGTCGACGTTAGCGCACTCGAAAAACTGTCGCTCAAACTTCCAAACACACACACACAGACACAAAAGAAAAAAAAATACACAACGCTTACTAACAACTCTGTATACTCCGTGATAAACTTCTACTTCTACTTCATTTTAAGACAATTTTTAAATAAAAATTAGAAAAAGACGAAAAATTAAAAAAAAATAACTTCTTCTTTAACGCTTGAACGAACTTGCGGCTGAATGATCAATCTCTTTTTGTGGCAACATTATGGACGGCGTACTGACACATTTGTCCTCCACTCGTATAATGTTCTCGGCTTCGATCACTTCCCTCGTTAGTTGGTCGACACTCTTGCCTAACACGGTGCCGTTGTTGAACGCCGAACAACCACAATCCCAACAGTGAATTCCCAAGTGGCCGGAGTTGGCGTTGACGATGTTGTTTCCTTCACGAAGGCAGTCATTAAAACACCGCCCAGCTTTCAGAGTGTGCTGTAACGTCGACCATCGTGAACAACCAACTCGCCCAATCTCAAGTTCTAACTGCAGAGACTTCATTACCGTAGCGATCATGGCTTCCGTCCCCCCCCCCCCCCTTTTCCGGAAAAAAAAATCATACCGTTTGTAATAGCGAGACAAAAAAATGCATCTATGTACCAGTTTGTCCCCCCGAAGAGTGTGTCTATACGCATAACGGGAATATAACGGTGTCCATATTAACGAGACATGACTAGCCATGAACTGTACCTCAGCAATCCCCACCTACACCAAAAAGCTGCGTATGGTGCACGCAAGCGTGCACACTCTGAACTGAATCGGAGCTTTTATTCTGTGTGTGTGTTCATGTTCGTCGTCCAGGTGTGTAAGTGCACGGACCTGGTGTACTTCGAGGTGACGGACGAGACAATGAAGAAGCGGCTGCTGGCTCGGGGCCAGACGAGCGGCCGCGTGGACGACAACGAGGAGACCATCAAGAACCGCATCAAGACCTTTCGCGACGAGTCGGCGCCGGTCATCGAGAAGTACAACGCCATCGTCCACAAGGTATACAGGCCAATACGCTGTTTCGAAACAAGCCCGCGTTTGCCCGCACTAGGTGCGGGCACTGCGCACGCGCAGAAACCAGTATCGCGTGAGGAGGTGCTTCTGCGCATGCGCAGTGGCGACAGCAGCGCCACCGCAGCGGCACGACGTCAGAGCCCGTCATGGAGAGTTTTAACCAGCTGTGACCGCGAGCTGCGTGGATCCACTATACTTCATTTCAGCTTAAGTTCGGACGTTGCCGTACACTACCGAGGTAATGGGACCAATCAAGCACCGTCAGAAGCGCAAGTCATTATGCCTTCTATGTTTATGATTGGGTTAGCTGATTGGTCCCGTCAGCTCGTAGCGTCGAGGGGAGAGGGGGGGGGGGTGACGAAAAATCACTTCTCTCATTCGTGGTTTTTTGTCACTTTCATAGCTCCAATTGACTGCCGTCTTTTGTTCTCGCAGATTTCGGCAGAAGAGGACGAAGAAAAAGTTTTCCAAATGGTGGTGCCCGTGTTCGACAAAATTGTCGAGTCAAAGGCGACGGCAAAGTAGAAACGCGGTCTGCTATTCACACTTTTCCTGGCACAATCTCACACGCCCCGCATTTATGAGATATGCTCAATCGTGCCTGCGACAGGCCTCTCTTAGCTAACCAGGCTCAAAATCCCTTCGAAACGGCCCCCAAGAGAAGCTCTCCAAGATGGAGGACTGCCTGGTGTGCCTCATGCAATGCACTCAACGAATCCAGCAACATCGCTCTAGCTGATGTACAAGCAATAAAGCAATTCTCCGAGCTGTTCCCCGGGAGTCGTGCGAACCCCCAATGATTCCGAAAAATAGTGGCTCGTTTGCAGTCTCCCGACCGTGTTGCCGCCAATTCCATTCGTAAAAGCACGACCGCCGAATCACACATAGTGCATGGAGTGATTCAGCGACCTTGTCAAAGTAATCTCGGTCACTGCCACGATGAGAACGACAGGTAGTCTTTCAGTTGTCCCGCATTTAGCGTGAGCTTTCCGTACCTGTGATAACACGTTGGCCTTTCGTGAGCTTCGGGTATGCACGCGCAGCCAAAGCACGGCGGAAGGCAACAAGCGCGTGGTGGAGGCGGGGCAGCCGAGGGAGACGCCCTGCCGTTCTCTAGCTCGAGTTCGGTGCAGCGTTATCGGAGCAGAGTGTGTATCGTATACGTTTGAATTTCGAGTATACATGTGCAAACGAAGCATTTGGGCAACGCAAATGAACGCAAGTTTTGGCCAAGTCTTTTGTTAATTATGGTTTTTTTGTTAATTTTCTTTCTCACAGTGTTTACGCTATTTTAGTGCGCCGCCAGGACACCCATACAGTCTGTTACAACAATAAGAGCTCCTCGCCGCCTGGTGGAATTTTTTTCATAATCCAAGAGTGAGGATACTTCAACTTCCTCGGCTGGTGCAAGCAAGTGCAATGCCAAGTTTCTATGCACTATAAAAATTAACGCATAACCGCGTGGGTAGCACGTGCCCGCACGTGCATAGCCATGATATGAGTAAAACGGGTGGAGGACAAAATGGTCCCGGACAAAATGGCCCCAAATGATTTGTTGACACTTTGGGCGCTCTTTGAAGTTTTAGTTAACTGCATGCTACTCTGAAGCTGTATTCAAAACACGTGTAATGTATGCTTTAATGTATATGAGGTTTTTATATATTTGAGAAAACAACCAAAGTCCAAAAGTTAATTTAAGTTCTATTACCGCCCACTTGACTCTATGGCTCCTATTCGCCCAAGTCAGAGCATTGTACAAAGCTAGAGCTTGGAAGTCACTACAGGAATAACACACGCGCACACTAAAAGCGCAAGGTGGCGATGCACTCTGCGATCGATTGGACTAGCCGGTAATAACACGCACAAAAAATTCGACGAACGTGCACGATATGCTTGTCTAGCACTGCATATGTTTGGTCCCATCGACTGTAGGAGTGTTCGTCGCAACACAATTCGTAGCAGGTCAATTGGTACGGGAGCAGGGCATTTCGTCGGGCATTTCGTCGGGTATTTCGTCATAGGGCAATTCGTCGCGGTGACAGTTCTTCAGACTATTGAAAGAACTTTGTTTTTCCGTGTCATTTTTCTAGTGCCGAGCATGAAAACGCTACGAAAATGAAAAACCTCGGGTGAGGCACAAATGTCTGGAGTCTCTTTAATAGCTGGTTGAATCGCTGTTACTTTCGCAACAGACGCTATCTGATTTCCTGGGACTCCAACATAATCCGGGTGCGAGTCGTCCCGGTAACTAGTCGGAGGCTGCAGTGTCAAATATGCAACTGTGTCCAAACTACTTTATTTAGAAATGGTCACTCTACTCATCTACGTCTCACTCATAAGTGAAATGTTTCGGGCGCACGCCTCGAAGACGTCTGTGCTGTCGGCTCCATCGTAGCGTCGAAGAATTGCTTGAATTCGCTTGTCCCGTGCTTCTTACTTCCTCAACACCCTTGTCGAGACGACTTCGCTTGCGGCTTGGCTTAACTTGATTTCGGCCAGTGCATGCTCTCTCTTGAGTGGCTCCAGGACCATCCAGATATTCGGTGACGCACAACCGACGTGCGCCCGAGACATTTCACTATGAATAGATCAGTGTTGGGAAGTACTTTAAGTACATTTTACTTAAAGTACTACTTCAAGTAGGTTTAGGAAACTTGTACTTTACTTGAGGTACGTTCTCTGAGTATGTACTTGTACTTTACTTAAAGTATTTTTTTCTGGTACGTTCCGAGGAAAGTACAATTCCCGACTTCAAAGTACATTCCCCAAATTTGGTTTTGTTAAATTTGTATCACAAAATGATGCTTTGTCAACTCCGAAAAAATATTGGGAGGGATATTCTGCTCTCACCAGAGACGTGAGCAGACGACGCATCGCTCCGCGTGTTCTGGGGGCGGCTTTCCAGTCGCTTTTTGAACTCTCGCTACTTCTCGGTCGGTCAGCGGAAGCGAGGAGGTTTAAAATATTATGAGAGAAAAATTAATCATAATCTAGCACCTGAAACTCTAATGCGGAAATATTAAACATTCAAGTCGAAGGAAAAGACAACGGAGGAGAACGTCACAATATGTTTTGAGACATTCTCTTTTGTCTTTTCCTTCGACTTGAAAGTTCCTTAATTTTTTCGCACTCCAATCTCAGGTGTCACATTATGATTAATTATCACCAGCTCCCTTTCAAACTCAGTGTTTTTTTTTTGTTTTTTTGTTCATTAAAGAGAGAACATTTCTTCTATGAGAGGATTGCTTGCGGAAGCTACGGGGACGACGTCATGTCTCAGAGGTTCAAGAGAAGGTAGCGGCAAAGGCCCCTTAAAGGGAATCATATATCCCTCCGCCACCTTCGCATCCAATAGCGTCCCATCGTTTCCGTGACGTCGCGGCCAACGCGCGAGGAGGGTCGTGCCTTTCTGTACATATTTTGCTTTATCTTTTACAGACTTTGACTTAGCATTGTGGAAGCCACGAGAGGGAGATTAAAGCCTTAGGCCCCCTCCGATGGAAACAAAGACGACTTTTGGGGACTAGCTTCCCCCTCCGATTGATACAAAGGCTGCTTTCAGGGCTTGGTTCCCTCTCCGATGAATACAAAGGTCGCTTTCTTAAAAAGTGGAGGTCGGAGACAAGTTGGCACCACTCTGTGGCCATTATCTATCCATTGAAGCGGAACAAGGAGCGTTTCCAGTGAACTCTTCTTTCGATTGCGGAGGGATTTGAAACCGGCGCACCACGCTTGTGGGAGGAGCTTCTCCTACCTTCTAACTGTAACCGACTATAGTACATTTAAGTTTTAACCCCCTTGGGTGCAACAATCCAGTGCAAGCGACGCCAAATTCAGAAGAGGGACTTCTGAATTTGGCTCTATTCCTGAAAATAATTACTCTGTGGCCACTTGACTTTATCAAATATTTGCCGCTGTATTTGAAAATAGGTCATGCACCCCTGATTACCCCTGGGCAACGCATACCACTTAAAAAATCACTGTATAGAGGAATTAAAGGACATCATGAAAGATTGTGTTAATTAATAATTATACTTTACTTTTAAAGTACATTGCATTTATAGCACTTTACTTCAAGTACATTGCACCCAGTGTGCTTACTACTTTATTTAAAGTACATCACGTCTCATTTACTTTGTACTTTGCATAAATTACCTTTTAGATGTACTTTACCCAACACTGGAATAGATGTATATCTACAGGGTAGAGTGACCGTTTCTAAATAAACGCCGCTCCTCAAAGGCAGACCGACCTTACACTGTACGAACAGGCACCTCAGACATATTTTTGTGATAGCGTGTAAAAGGGATGCTGAACCGAAATCTGGATTCCACAAAACACGCGGCAAAAGCGTGCAATGGGATGCTACAAACACCAAAACATCACTCGTATACAGCGATATCTCGAACGGATGACCGTATTTTTCAAAAAAAGGAGGCGCATTTGACAGGAATGTTTACGTCGTGTTTTTCCGAGAAGGAGGGGGAACGGCCTCGCGTCTTCTCCGCCTCGCCGCCTTGAGGGGGCGAAGCGAAGAGAGGAGGAAACGAGATATCTTCACGTCACGCGCCTCGTCGGCCTTGTTCAATCTCGACCTCTTTTTCCCAAAAATACGGCCGTCCATTCGAGATATCGCCTTACGAGTAGTGTTGTAGGGATTGTAGCGTCCCGCCTACATCTCCTGCATTGTTTTTCTGAAATCCAAATTTCGGTTCACCATTCCTTGAAGAAACGTTTTTCTTATCATGTTGATTAGATCAAATAATATGACAGATTATTTGATATGTGTACTTCTATATTATTTCTCTAGTATACTTTTCCCTTCTTGGCTCAACTACTGGCATGCAGTGTGTTTTGAATTGAATACGTTAACTTTAAGAGGGTTAGGGTTTCAAATCTTTAATTATTATTCAACAAAAATATTCTTTCTCTCTCTCTATATATATATATATATATATGTCAATTTGCAGCAAGTGCAAACAATTGACTAATCCCTGAAGAACAAGCAAACTATGTCTCAAAATTTGCTTGGGACCATTTTGTCCGGGACCATTTTGTCCGGATCCAGAGGAAAACAGAAGCGCCCCTAGCGAGCTTCTCACCGCGAATAGTACATAGAGCCTAAATGAGCCTTATAGAAGGTATTCACTGGCCGCCATATTTGAGGTCACTGTTTAGAGCGCATGCTCAGGACGAGCTCACAAATAGGCTGCCAAGACCGCAATCTTGATGGTGCGGGTGCACGTCGCAGAATAACTGTGGAAGCTAGCCATTAGCACGTGCTCAGCATTAGCGCACATAGAGCTACCGCTTATAGCATCGACGCTCTGTTCCCCGATATTGGTGTGGGCGCCATAATCTTGGTGCTTAGTACAGAGCAGACGCAAGTACCGATCGTCATGATTCAAAAGTGAGACTTTCTCAGCCTTATATTTGGTGTTAGGAAGCTCGTATAATATTACTTTGCTCTGTCTCGAACTGTTTGAACATTTGTGGAGGACGGGAAAGAGTTTCCTCTGATTTCAGCTAAAGCCTCAGATAACAGGCAACCATGACTTTAAGCCCTAAGATGGGTAAGCGTCGTTACTTTGTAACGTAGCTTATGAGTGGCACTAGAACCCCGAGACCGTTCCAGAAACGGGCTTCTGGCCGCTGCCATTTTCAGCGTTCACGCGTATGGCGCCGGAAATTTGCTCGCTTTCCGAAGCAACGATCATTAGGGAATTTTAGAATAGAAGGACTCTAAACTCGGGGGTTCCTGAGGAATAGGACCCACCACTGCGCGTGCGCCGAACCCTAACTGCTTTAATAGAGAGTTTCCGTAAACCGCTTTCCTCCCTCCGTTAAGCTACACGCAACGAAGAGACCGCTACTGCGCCTGCGCGCCGCTAGCCTTGACTGAAGAATCCCGGATCTAGTAGCGGGTTGCGGAGAGCGTTGTGCGACGGCAAAAACGATCTACAAAAGCTCCCTAATGGCTCCCCATAGCGACGAAATAGGTCTTCTTCTAGGTCCAACCACCTCAGATTAAAATACAAAAGCTGGCCGCATAGGACGCTGAAGCGGCCTCGCCTTAATTAACTTTTGGGGCATAGTCGAGCGACGCCGGCCACGCTGCGTATTGAAAACCCTATTCACTGTATTTCCCTATTCTGATAGCCGGCAGCGTGAGTATCGCTGCGCTCGTGTCCCCCTTTGGCTCAGGGGATCCCGAGCGTAGAGGCCCCCTATCCTAAAACTCCCTATTCCCAAGTAGTTGGAGGAACGGAGTATGTAAGGAGAGAAACTGAAGGAGAGGAGGAGAGGAGAGCGTGCGGTGACGTCAGAGCGCTCATGGGAAGGATTAGTGGGGAGACGCAAAGGCTAGCTGCCCTCGTCCACCGTCTCGCAACGATCAGAGCGAACAAGAGCGTCGTCTGCTCCTCGGAGCACAAGCATATACACTCTGAATTCCCATTTATTCCACTGAGAATTCCGTTTTAAGGTTCCTATGTCGGCCTGTAGCTTCTTTGCCTTCCCATTTCTATGGACCCGTTTCTTAGCATCCATTGCAAAGCATAATGAAATTTCTTAAGCTAATTTAATTATGTAGATGCAGAAATTTATAATCATGCAAACTCAGCATGTGGACAACAAATATGCCCTAAATATCCAACTGGACTCTGTAACGTTATTTCCAAGCTTTAATTCCACTGCTAAAGTTTAGTTTTAATTGAAACTTATTTGACTGCATCCACGAACAGGCCTATTTAGAGGTGTTAACCGAACAAAAATATAAACTTTTAGCGCAGTCCAGATACACCTAATCAGCCTGATACATCAACATCTTCCCGGCACCCAAGTGAAAAGTAACCTTCCATAAATCTCTTTAAAAAAAAAAAAAAAAGATCAGGGTTATTTATGCACACAATTTGAACTGATGCCACAGTCTATTATACGTATAGACTGACTAGAGTTTTATCTTGCAAATATTACTGCTCGCTAGATGTTGTCACCTCAACGTACAAAGTCCCCCCCCCCCCTTTTTTTTTTTTTTTTACGTACCCGGCATGCGGTATTGCAGTATTCTATCCTGGAGGAGTGTGTTACTCCTCAACACTAGGCTGCGCAGAGACGAAGCGACATACACATGAACTGCAATGTTTACTCCGTGGGTGTAACTTCTCTGCAGCATACTAGAGCGCGGTGAGAAGCGAGCTCGACGGAGCCGATTAACTCGCCCGAACAGAGCACGATCAATGAGAAATATACCAAAACTTCAGAGTGCTGACTGATATTCGACACCGAAATCAAATGGGATCACGTTATTTTAAGGCGATAACCGAAATTTATCAACAATTGCACATGCTTACTGGAACAATCCAGCAGGGAGCCGCGCCTGAACTATTTGCTTCCATATTGAAAAAGAGAAATGCACTTTTGGCGCAATATTGGTTCCTCACATTTTGGTGAAATGCAGCAGGGTAAGCACTTCGGAACTTCGGCGCTGTTGGGCGCAGCAATCGCACCACTGCACTCTAGATCGGTTCTGATGTGTGTGTGTGCATGAACATTTGTAGGCGTGATTGCTTCCGACCACAAGATGGGGTCTATCCATAGTAGCATTGGATTTACTGCCAGACATTTCAATATAATAAGGGCAAAAAAGAGTAGCTGGTGCTAAAATGAAACGAGTGGCAAGGGCGTTCGCGACTATTTCAATCGGTCAAATAAAGAATTCACGATCTTCCCACCATGCCTAGGTAGTAATTCAACTGAATCACATTTCGAACGATTTGTAACACGACGTACACTTCGCGCTTTCCACTCTTGCCCGCATCCTCCTTTCCCAAATCCTCTCCACTTTTCACCTTGGCCCAGTATGGCTCCCTCGCAGTTTAGGAGAAAGAAGCGCTAAGAGGATTATCTTCCCTGCAGAAAACCGAGGTTGCACGTCGGCTTTTAAACTAGAAGTAATGAATGAAAATTTTCGAACTTTTATTACAATTATTAATAATATTTTTGCGACATCATTGCACCATGCTGGTTGTCATTAGTACTTGTGCCCTTACAGAAACAAAATTGGTGGTGCACAATGTATGTTGCAAACAGGAGTGGACGCAGGTATTTCCAAAAAAGGAAGGGAGGGGGGGGGAGGGGGGAGAGAGGTGTCAGATGTTGGTCAGCTTCACCACCAGCTGACAAAGAGGACGTGTTTTCCGAAGCTTCTGCGGAGCTAAGTGATTTTTGGTATATTTAGTTTAGTTGCGTGTGTGTTTATGGGGTAGTAGAAGGCAGTTTTTAAAGCAGCGATAGGATATTTGGTTAAAGCAGACTTTTTAGGTAGGGTCACGGGACCAAACCACGTGCACGTTTGAAACTTTTGGCGGGCTAGTTGCTTGCAGGGGCGGATCCAGAACTCCGTTTTGGGGGGGGGGGGGGCGGAAAATTTTTAAGGATACTATTCTCCCATCCTTTCTTGTGCAAGGGGGGTCCACCCATGTCAAATTGCCCTCCGAGAAGGGGGAGGGAGGGGGGTCGACTTTGTTTGGGGGGGGGGCGGCCGCCCCGTCGCCCCCCCCCCCCCTTGGATCCGCCACTGCGTGAGGCACGTGACACCATGAGTGTCGTCGGCGTGCACTCCTCCTGCGGGAGAGCTGCTGTCACGTGCTTCGCTACGTCGCTCCGACTGGCTCAAACGAGCAACAACGTTGTTTTTTTTTTTGTTTTTTTAAAGTTATTGTAGATGTTTCAGGCCCTTCATCGTACGAAACAAGAGCGGCGGCGTCCTTCCGAAGCGGCGGGGACAACAATACAAAGAGCCGTTTTCGCAGTAACAATCCTTTTCTCCATCTCGTACTTCTTCGGAGCCGTTGTGTAAGCTTCTAAAACCAGACTCTTTAGTGGTTTGTGTGCGTCCTCCTGTTTGTGCCTCCGTGTCGAGTTTCGGTATGTCGAATAACAACCAGTTCGCCCGCTTAGCAGCAACGTTGTCTTTTAGTAGACGTCGCAGCAGGGGCGGATCCAGAAACTCCGTTCTGGGGGGGGGGGGGGGGCGGAAAATTTTTAAGGATACTATTCTCCCATTCTTTCTTGTGCAAGGGGGTCCACCCATGTCAAATTGCCCTCTGAGAAGGGGGAGGGAGGGGGGTCGACTTTGTTTGGGGGGGGGGAGCGGCCGCCCCCGTCGCCCCCCCCCCTTGGATTCGCCACTGGTTGCTTGTGTGGGCAGAGGCGTACTCAGGCTTTCTTGGTTTGAGTTTTGGTGGGATATGTTTCGGGGGTCGCGCGGTGTGTCGGTAGGCGATGGTGAATACTCGACGGCAGAAGGCTGAGAAGCCTTAGGTAAAAGAAGGACCCGATGTAGGTGGCCGTTGGTGCAGCATGATGGAGACGGAGTTCGAAAGTCTAGCAGAAGCTGAGGGGAGCAGCTTTACATGCCGGAGTTGCGAGAAGGTAGAACTTAGAAGATTGTTTTAGGAGCATAGGAGGAGAATGGGCGGCTACAGTTCAGGAGTCGAAGCAGGAAATACGGGTAGAGCGGGAGAAGCGGGTTCAGCCCGAGGCGCAAGTACCAGGTTTGATTAAAAGCAGCAGAAGCCTAAGGGAATGGGAAGGCAGAGTAGAGAGCGTGGAGGGAGAGCTGAGGCAAGAACGGGAGCAGCGAGTCGACCTTGAGCGACAGGTGGAGGAGCTTAGACAGGGGAAAAGTTGAAGGCAGAGTTGCAGGAGCATAGGAACAAGTGTGAGGACATGGTGCAACAACTGACAGGAAGAGCTGGCAGAGAAGACGGCGGTAGGGGCGGCAGACCCAGGGAATCAGTGAACTAGTGACGAGGTGGTTGGTAATGTAAGAAAGGAGTCTGCACAGCTGTATATTGCTGCAGTACAGCAGGGTTCGAGGAATGCAGCAGAGGTTGAGGCAGAGAAAGCACAGATAGCTGGACTCGGTGAAGACGAGGCGGTCGGGGTTGAAAGGGTGCTGGGAGTAGAGGGGCTGCTGGACAAGGTAAAAGGGGATGGGAGGGTAAACATAGTGGCTCAGTCAGGAAAGTGCATGGTAGACGCTGCGGCCAAAGCGAAGGAGGTGTGGGAAAACAGGGAGGGAGAGAACCTAGTTGTAGTACACGCAGGACTAAATGATGTGTTAAAGGGAAGGAGCCAGAGCCTCGGCAGGCAGTTAGAGTTGGGGTTACGTAAGCTAAGGGAGGTCTCTGAGACGGTGCATGTGCAAATATGCACAATCCCAGAGGTCTGGGGACAGTCTTTGCAGATAGAGAAGCGGGTGGTGGAAGCTAACCGGGTGATAAGGGGGATGAGCCGACGATTTGAGTACGGAGTAATGGAAGTTAACAGGGCGGGATATTAGGCTCGCTCCTACCCTTTTACATGGGGCATCCACTACAGTGGAACCACTGGTAGCACGGTAGGCGATAGAATTGGACGTCACATCGTACATTTTTTGGGGGTCCTGGAGCCCTGAGGGCGCCGGTTTAAATGAGGGCCGAAACGTAGATCCAGGGGTGAGGGTTTGGGAGGGTGGGAGGAAGCCTCCCAGGACTAGGAAAAAGAAACAGCTTAACATAGGGTTCATAAACATGCAGGGGGGCAGGAACAGAAGAAAGTGGGAGGAGATCGAGGAGCAATTATAATTGCTCCTCTATCTCTTCCCACTTTATTCGCTTTGAGGCCTCGTACACTGCGAAGTTTTCGCATCTTATAGAAAGCGAAAACTTTGCAGTGTATGGATTAGCAGAAACATATCTGAGAGATGTGGAAGAACCACCATACATACCGGGATATCATTGGATGAGATGCAACCGGGCCAATGGGGAGCGCAAGGGGGATTAGGGGTGTTAGTGAAGGGTCAAGAATGGGAAAGGGAACGAGAGAATCGAAGGGAACACAGGTGGTTCAAAGGCAATATTGGGGGTTTGGACACAATCCTGGGTTTTGACTACGGATTTGGAGAGGGCACGGGGATTTGAGGACATGGATGGACGAATGAATAGGGAAAGAATTGCGGTAACTAAGAGGAGATTGGAAGATGGGTGGAAAAGATCTAGGGAGGGGGGTAAAAATACACTAAGCAATAAAAACACCTTAAAGGGGGGGGTGCTAAAACAAAATTTATACAAATTAAAAAAAAAAGGATGACGATATGTTAGGCTATGTGGCGCAAGCTGCCGTTCGTAACAAAAGGTTTAGCCATTACCATCCAGCCAGGTCAGCAAATATGTTTACCCCCCCCCCCCCATGTCCCCGACCTAAATTCTTATACATCCAGAATTCAAGAAGAGGGTCATAACATAGAGACCGGATTTTAGGCAAATGCCTATTTTTTTCCTTGCGTTCCTATCGCCCCATTTCGATATATGAGCACGAATTGGAGGTCAAGGATGGCTTTTATGGTGGTTTTATAGTGCCTATAAATGCCTATTTTGGGTGTTGGTGCCTAAACTCCGATAAATGCCTATAAATGCCTTTTTTTCTCAAATTGGCGCCTAAATCAGCACTATGTAGCGTCAAGTTTCGCTTTCGAGTGCAATTTGATACCTTTATTCATTCTACCTGGAAATATTTACTGTTCTGAATTCTATGGGTTTGAACCTGGTCCTCTTTTTAACACTCCCCCCCCCCCTCCCTTTGCGCCGGTGCAACCGGAGCGGCGGCTTCTGCATGCTTTACGGGTGGCTTTCCCGCAGGACTTGGCGGTGGACGCACAACTCTACTCCCCAGGGGAACTATGATACCGTCAGGGGCAAAGAAAGTGATGGGGAAAAATTACGCCCACCTCCCCTCGCGGGAACCCTGGTGTGATGCAACGCATCTGGGTGGTTCCATTGGTGTTTCCGTTGGGTTGATTCTCTATAGGAACCGTCGCATCAAGCAATCGTCGAGTACTGCGAGAGAGTGCAAACGGAGCACGGACGACCGTCGACTGAGACCGCGTTCGCTATCGGAGGAGGAGAGGAGGAGAGTGGAGGAGGACACCCGTGCCGACGCGGCGCTCAAGTGCAGTTATACCATCGAATAGGACGCAGCGGGGTGTTCGAGCGCTTCTCTGCGGAAGTTAGAATGTTTATTGATGCTTATCGTATTTATTTGTCTTCTGTTAGCATGTCAAGACGCTTAGTATGCTAGCATGTTTATCTGCGCTGTGATGTTGAATATACGCTTCGTATTTAAGAAATCCTAACGCATTTGCGCAGATTCCTTGCGAGAAGAAGTACCACCTGGCTCAGCATGAGAAGACGGCAGGTCACCTGGCAAACCTTAAGCGGGACAAGCCCTCAACATCCAAACAGTCTTTTTTGACAACAGCCTTCAAGGACGACAGGACGAACGCTTTCAACGTTGATTTGTGCGAGGCCCTGGTGGCCGCAAACATCCCTTGGACCAAAATTGGAAATCCCGTGCTGAAACAATTTCTACAGAAATACTGCAATCACAACGTGCCGTCTGAGTCTACTTTGAGGAAGAACTACCTCCGGCCTTTGTATGAACAGACATTAGCAAGAATCAGAGAAGAGCTTGGCGACTCCTGCATTTGGATTTCCGTAGACGAAACAACAGACGTCAAAGGGCGCTTTGTCGCTCACTTTCTTGCTGGGAAGCTTGCGGCGCACGAGAAGACAAGGGCTTTCCTCGTGTGTTCGAAACCTTTGGAGAGAACAAATGGGGAGTCTGTAGCATTCTTTGTAAACGAATCCCTAAAGGTTCTTTACCCTACAGGAGTCGAGGCCACCAAGGTTCTGTTGCTCTACACAGACGCTGCAGCCTACATGCACAAGGCCGCTCATCTCCTGAAGGCCTTCTACCCGCAGATGCTCCATGTCACCTGCCTAGCGCATGCGCTTCATCGTGTTTGCGAGGAACTGAGGAAGCACTTCACTGACGTCAACGAGCTTATTGGTTCAGCCAAGGCCGTGTTCCTGAAGGCACCCTCTCGCGTGCGCGTCTTCAAGGAGATGCTGCCTGATGTGCCCCTTCCGCCAGAACCCGTCGTCACACGATGGGGAACGTGGCTAGAAGCTGTTGAGTACTACAACTGCTACTTTTCGGACATCAAGGCCGTGATCAACGGCCTTCCAATTGACGAGAGTGTTGCAGTCACAAAGGCTCAAGCTGTCCTCTCCGTGAATAGCCTTCCAGGAGACCTCGCGTACCTTTGCGCCAACTTCACGTTCTTAGCGGATTCTATCAAAAAACTTGAAAGTGCGGGAGAAACTCTTGTTACGAACGTTGCGCTAATTCTCCACGCACAGGAAAGAATCGCCACCGTTCCCGAAGGACCCGTCGCCGAAAAGGCACGTGCGAAGCTGCAATCGGTCTTGGACAAAAACAAGGGGTTTTCTGTCCTTAAAGAAGCTTCAGAAGTCCTTGCTGGTGAGCACTGTAGGATCCCAGTGTCAATTAACCCATCGAATCTTCCCAAGTATAAGTACGCACCAATCACATCTGTCGACGTCGAGCGTTCGTTCTCCGCGTACAAACTCATTCTCAGCGACAAGAGGCACAATTTTGAACCCGGAAATCTGGAGATGCTGGTAGTTACCTATTGTTTCTATAATTTTCATAGTGATTCTTAAACTAGGTTCCGCGTTCTGTCCAAACACAATTCTTAATATTTATATTTCGAATGAGCGTATGTGTATTTGGCAGTGTTGAAAGGTCTTGCCTGTATAATTAAGGTACCTGTAGAAAATTGCTAAAGTTTGTACGTAAGTTCTCACGTAACAACATGTTAATTTCTTAACAAACCTTGTCTATCTTGCATTTATTATTTTCTTGCTTTATTGTAATTTAATTGCGTCAGGCAGACATAACTTTGCGCTTTTATAAATCAGTATTACCATATTTCAAGTATTGTTTCTCCTGCCTGTTTCACAATATGCGACGCTTGAGTGACTTTCGCATCTGAACATGTATGTAAGCAATGCGCTTGTGAAATTAAGCCAATTGATCGCCATTAGCCCAGAGGTATTACGGGGCAATTCCACGTCTAAGGTCAATGTATAGAACTTGTTATGAGAGAAAAATAAAGAATTGAATTGAATTGAATTGAACTGTTACTGCCATTGTGGCCTCATAGCAATGACATTTTTGGATTTCCTGTCGTGCTTACAGTTCGCTCACGTCTTCACTTGAAATTATTAGCATTTATCTAAAAATTTATTGCGCCTATTTTATTCTTTTTAGTGCCTAAAACGTTGTTTTTGCCGCGTATTTTTGGCGCCTAAAACGTGCTTTTTTAGTGCCTAAAAATCCGGCCTCTAGTCATTAGAGTAACTCCTGGAGTCCCGGTCACTGTTGGACTTGTTGTTTATATCCCAGAGAGTGGGTGATTACACAATCTCCGTTGAAGAAGGAATATCCAGATCACAAGATGATTGCTATGGACATATTGCATAGTATAGGAAATCGTAAGCGACCCTTTGTTCCTATTCCAATCAAAGATTATGTTCAAGCGGATGACACTTCTGTAATCGATTTTTTGGAATGTTCATTTAGCCAGTTCCAGCTTGCCTGCGATTGTGAGTCCGTGGAGGTGAACTGTGTGGCAGCGTTTTGAAGGAGTTATAAATCATTGCGTAAACAGATTTATTCCGACTCGCTTTAAAAAAACAAAACAACAAAACCCGTGGATCAATCGTGCCAGATTGTCACACATGAAGCGTAAAATACACAGATTACGGAAAAGAAAAGATAGTAAAAAGACCAGATATCTCAAGGGTCCGTCGTAATTTTGAAAACCGCATTAAATGAATCTAGGCAGCAGTTCTTTAATCGGAGACTTGGCAACTTCCTGAAAACATCGCCAGAAAAATTTTGGCGTTTTTAGTGAGAAGAAAGAAAGCATCGATCGTGTTTCAAACCGCAACCAAGATGGTTTACAGAACGGAAGGAAATAGCAGACTGCTTCAATGAATTTTTCAGTCCGTTTTTTTCGAAAAGACAATGGTAACATTCGAGCTCCTGATAACGATGCCGACAGACGTGTGCGGTACGTGCTCCGAGCGTTTTTATGGCAAGCAACAATTTCTGCTTTGTTCGGGAACTTGCAATAAGCGTTTCCATTGCAAATGTATCGCCGTTGGTAAAGACGAGTACGAATTGCTTATGCAAAACGGCAAAAGTGCTTATAAATGCTACGAATGCTCCAGACGCCGAGGATCTTCGTCGGATGAGCGGCTCGACAATGACAGCAATGACAGCCACGACGCGGCCGATATATCGCGATTACGTACATCTACGGAAAATGCTGCATCTGAGGCGACGCCGCCAGCCTCAACTGACTTTGTCCGTCTTCTGAATGCTATGGCCACCAAGTTTGACGTCTTGACTGCGGAGGTGAAGAGCCTCAAGGCTGAAAACACGTTTATGCGCTCGGAAATTAGCTTGCTCAACAAGAGAATCCTCGAACGTCTGCCTTTGGCAACGAGACCTCGAGGAACGTACGCCGCAGCCGCGGCATCATTTGCGTCCGTGCCGGGAAAGCAGCCCTCGACGTCCGTGCCAGGAAAGCAGCCATTGACGTCTGGAGCGGTGAGCCGATCCACTGAGATCACGGATGCAGCCGTCGAGTCGCCCACCACCTGGGCGGATTGCGATGCTCCTTCTGCTTCTACACGGGCCACTGGGGAAATACACGAAGCTCGTCCGGCTGGTCCTTGGATTGACGACGACGGCTTCACACGGGTACAGCGGAAACGGCGAACTCCAGCGTCAAGTGGGACGGCGAAATCCGACAAGGTACTTGCAGCCCCTCGCAAACAGGTCACAAAGGCGCTTTTTGTGTCCAGACTGGACCCTCGTACGTCCGTGGCAGACATTGAGAATTTTGTGGCACCCTTTTTAGCCAACAAATCGGTGATTGTAACCAAACTAAAGCCCAAATTTGACTCGTACTCCTCGTTTCACCTCTCTGGTGACCAGTCAGTGTTCGAAATTTTGTATAAACCGGAGTTATGGCCAGATGGCTCTATCTTTCACCCGTTTTTCGGCAGGCTGGACAGCTCTCGAGTCTTTGTGGATGAGCCTTTAGCAGCTGAAAATGTTTAAAACGCTCGAAGTGTACTACCAGAATACGCGTGGTTTGCGTTCGAAGTCTTCCGAGTTTATTTCAAATATTCTGTCCTGCTGCTTTGATCTAGTTTGTTTAACGGAGACTTGGCTCTGCGCCGGCATTTCTGATAATAGTTATTTTCCCTCGGGTTATTCTGTGTATCGTCAGGATAGAGACTACGATAGATTGGGCATGAAATTCGGGGTGGTGTGCTTATTGCAGTGAAGTGTGTAGTTCAATCCCACCGGAGGGTGGATTTGGAATCTTATCCGGAGTGTGTCTGGGTTGAGATTTCAGCGAGTGATGGTTACAACTATTTAGTTGGCAATTACTATTTCCCTCCTTTGTATGATGACGCAGCGTTCATTGACCACTTCGAATCACTACAGAAAGCCGTAGATTTTACTAAGTATCGCGTCCAGATATATGGCGACTTTAATTTGCCAGGAATTAACTGGACAGCGGGTACCGTTTCTTTTACGGCAAGCGTGACTTTTAAAAAGGCTTACTGGTTGCTTTCATTTTTAAGCTTTCTAGATTTTTGTCAGTATAACACACTTTTGAATTCTTGCGGAAATCTACTTGACATGTGTTTATCGAACGCCCCGCTTGAGATTGCGACTCCCGCTTTGAACCCTTTAGTGCCTGTTGACACTTATCACCCTCCTTTTACTACGAAATTCTGCATATCGTGCAGGCAAAGAGTAAACAATAATTCGGTTGAATACTCCTATTCCCGTGGCAATTTTCTTGGACTGTACCAATATCTGGAGCAATATGACTGGTCAGATGTCTTTAGAGATAGTGAAGTTGACTCGGCTACTATCAAAATGACCTCAGTTGTCAAAGGCGCACTCGAGGCATTTATTCCGAAACAACTGGCGCGCTCCTCTCATTATCCGAGTTGGTTTTCAAAAGATTTAAAAATTGCTTCCCGAAAGAAACTACACTATCATCGCATGTTTAAAGGGCATCTCCGCCGTGATTTTGATGGTCGCCGATTTCTATAAAATTTTCACCATGTATTCGGATGCCCTTCCTGAGCATGTGTACAAAATATCTCGAAAAAATATTAATTTTCTTACAAGAAAATGAATTTTGAAATTTACATGTACACACCCAAATCACTTGCTGCCGCCCTACTGGCAACACTGAGCAAGAGCGGCACACGGAGGCTGCCATGATGGCACTGACGTTGCCGTGACGTCACATGTTGGTCAGGGTGCTTGCTTTGTGGCTTGTTGGTGCTAGCGACTGTCTGCTTTTTGCTTATGTTGTCGGTTTATACAGTTATGCAAGAGCGCGTAATGGCGACTGGAGGAAATTGGTGTTGTGCCGTAGGGTCTCGCGCTACGGAAGCGTCGCTTGAAAACACGGTCTACTAAAACCGTCTATTGTCAGACCCCAAGATATAACAAAAAGTGTCTCCAATTAAAAGGCATAACGTCGATCAGTTTTTCTTGGCGTGCTAGCAACAAAGCTGCCTTACCATTCCGCTTCGGAAGCGGCATCTGGGTCCACATGGCGGCGGATCGCGAATGCAGCCGCCGCTGGCGGTTCCCTCGGAGGCGATGCCGGCGGATCGTATGAGAACGGGTTATCGTCATCGTCCTCAAAATCTAGCAGCATATCCTCATCGTTGCTCGATTCAGACGAGCCTGATGAGTCCATTTTTATCCGTAGCACGAGCACAAAACAGTGAACTGCTGCCAGGCTGGCCAGGCTCAAACTGCACACGTGCGAGTGTTTATACCATATGTGACGTCACGTCAAAATGGCGGACCAGTCCAGTGGCAAGTTAGTTTCGGTATCGGTTTCAGCGTATTTTAACGATTATAAATTATGTAAACAGTTTTTTAATGATTTAACTGCTGCTATAGGCTAAATTTTTAGTACCCTTTCCGAAAATATGTTTCGATAAAAACGCTCAAATTGACGGCGGAGCTGCCCTTTAAGAAATCAGGATTGCAGATATGGTATCAGAAGTTCAGTATATATCGTAGTCTGGTCAAAACACTTTACGAACAAGATAACCGGTTGTACTTAAATGGCATTGAACATAGTCTGACTAAAAATCCTAAGGAGTTCTGGCGCTTCACTAGACAACATTTGCGGGAAAATCGACCAAATATCTGTCTTCGTGATGATGCTGGTTATCACTGTGTGCCAGGAGAAATTGCAAATCGTTTTGCTGATTTTTTTAGTTCTTGTTATTCGCCGGCACAACAAGGTGGCGCTTTTAGTGACGTTGGTATCCAGTGTGGGGACCTTCTGCCTACTTTTAAGGTTGACGATGACGACATTTTAGAAGCCATAAGTAAACTTAAACCTAAATTATCCACCGGTATTGATGGCATACCTAGTTTTATTATTAAAGGTTGCTCCTCTCTTTTTGTACCTGTGTTGAAGCATATTTTTAACTTGTCCCTAACTCAGGCTAAGTTTCCTGAGCTCTGGAAATACTCGGTAGTTGTTCCTGTTTTTAAAGCCGGTGATTCTACTTTAGTTAATAATTACCGTCCTGTTTCGTTGTTATGCGGCTTCGCAAAGGTTTTCGAAAAAGTAGTGCATAAGCGGATTTACTTTTACTTGAACAGAAAAATATCTGAATTCCAGCACGGTTTTTTGAAGGGCAGGTCCGTAGAATCAAATTTATGCTCATTTTTGAATTACTGCGCTCCAGTGGTTTCCGGAAGAGGTCAGGTTGACGCGATTTTCTTTGACATGTCGAAAGCCTTCGACCGGGTTAATCACACATTATTGTTACACAAGCTTGCCCTGCATGGCTTCAGCCCGCACCTCTGCGCCTGGTTTTCAAACTATCTCGGTCATCGCCGCAATTCGGTTCGTGTTTCCGGTAGCTACTCCGATGAGTTTATTTCGAGTTCCGGTGTGCCACAGGGCTCAATTCTAGGACCCATGTTATTTCTTTTGTTTATAAATGACATTGTTTCTTGCGTTAAGGATGCCAAAATTCTTCTTTTCGCTGATGACGTTAAGCTTTTCATAAGTGTCCAGTCAGTATCTGATTGTTCCAGTCTTCAAGATGATGTAGATTCTGTTTTTACATGGTGTACCGAAAACTGTTTGTCACTGAACCCACAAAAAACTAGATCTATTGTGCTATCTAGAAAGCGCGAGAGAATTTCCTTTGCGTACACTGTTGGTGGCGTCCCAATTCCCCCCGTATCGTTTATCAGAGATCTTGGCGTCTGTCTTGACAGCGCACTTTCTTTTAATAATCATGTTGTTACAACCGTAAATGCAGCGCTAAGAGTATTAGGTATGATTTCACGTTTATGTCGCCAATTTTCTGCCCCTTCATGTTTATTGCATTTGTATAAGTCTTTGGTTAGATCACGGTTAGAATTTTGCTCTGTGGTTTGGAATTCACTGACTATTTCGCAAGCTATCGCGATTGAAAATGTACAGAAGCGAATGATTAGAATTGTCTATGATAGGTATATTGGAAGGGGGTGTTTCTACCACTACGAATCATTGCTTCACAGGTTTCTATTGCATAAACTGACTGTGAGAAGACAGTACCGAGATTTTATGTTTTTATACAAAGTTGTACATGGTGAGGTAAACTCGACGGACTTATTGCAGTCTATTGACTTCCATGTTCCACCCCGAATCATTAGGAACAAATCAACGTTTTACCCCTCCTGTACATCACCTGTGTCACCTCTTTTGAGGGTTCAAATTGATTTTAATAATGCACATCAGAATAACTTTGATATTTTTAGTGCACATCAGGATTTTATGCAACAATTACGCGAATGGATGCAATTGCCTTAAGCAGGCCAAATCAAGCCTAGCCCTAGTTTTTTTTTTTTTTTGCTTGTGTTTGTTGTTAGTTCTTTTTTGATAATTTGTATTTTGTCTTATATGTATAATACTTCACCCATGTTTGTGCACCACACAGTAGACCGCTAGGTTGTTTG
>JAZHYW010048553.1:0-23419 GCA_037355805.1 Ixodes ricinus
AAGAACTTCGCGCAAGGCTGTTGCTTTTGTTTCAATCCCACAATATGTTTATGATCACAAAAGACCCCTAAAGTTAAATAAGGAAATACAAAAATTACCTTAATATATTTTTGTTAATTTAAACGCAACCAAACCAAGACAGAACGTGTGACATAGGCGTTCCTGCATTTAATCAACTTTTCCAAAGGGTGACGGGCAAGGGAACTCTTTATAGTTTCTAAAACACAGCCATGAACCAATATAATCTAGTAAGATAGACAACACCATCCAAAAGTTTCATTTTATTTACATACGACTAAAAAAATATGGGAAAGAAAAGCGTTATTGCTCATGCGGACCAGAATTCTAATCAAATGAATTCTTTTATTGAACATCAAAAATGACATTTGGGGCGCAGACGAAAACCCCACTGGCAGGCTTGACTAGGTCCACGTAAGCACACGTGGCAGATGGCTCCTATCTGCGTCATTTAATTGTAGCGATTTTCCTGCCAAGAGCCACACAGGACGGCATCACAACTTTTCTGTATATCCAGGGTTTCGAGGCTCGGAACAAAATTTATGATAGATGGATTTTACAACGGTGTCCGTAGAGTCTTGTCAATGGGCGTCCAGCATTAACGCGGGGAGGCGTCCCCACTCTTTGCATGAAAACACCAGCACTAAAAACAACAGCAAAACAAATATCTCACGATTTTTGCAATAAACATATCTACACTTATGTAAAGTGTTCAATGCGCCAATCAGGCGTATATAAGTTACAACGAACAAAAAGTTAGGGCGCAAAACAAGCTGGTGATGGTCTAACATTTTGGACAAAACCCGAGACTGGGGAGAAAGGACAACACAACACAAAGTCTCAATTGAGACTTGTGTTGTGTCGTCCTTTTCTCCCCCAGTCTCGGGGTTTTGGCCTGTAAAATGTATATAAGCTATTTTATGATTCTATATGGTCTTATATGTTTATTGAAACACATTCATATCATTTGTTTGTTTTTTCACTAAGGACCGCCTCCTGGCACGTTTCTGCACTCCTGGGGTTCGATTTTGTTCAAGGTGAAAGCGAGAGCTATCTCGGCTGCTGATTGGCTCGCGACTTTCAACTAGCGAACGGTTCGCAAGTTCACGATCGGGCAGTAGTTTGGTGAGAACGTCTCACCAACACGCAAGTAGCGAGAGAGTTCTTGAAGCCTCTAATGTGCTTATACTTCGTACTTCTTCATCCATCGGTCACTGTCAGGTCGTGTACAGCAGCAGAACAACTTAATATTTGCAAAAGAAGCGCGAGTTGTCAATGGTTTCGAACGTGAGATAGGAGACTGCCAGCATTTCAGCCTGCATCCGATCTATAGTCTCCGCGGCTCTCGGTTCGTAGCAGACCATAAACTTATTGCTGGCTTTTCACCCTTCTGTGATCGCATACTGGTTCACATTCTTTGGCGTAGTTTGTTATCACACTCAGGATAAATAATATATTGACCCAATGCAGAAGGGAAACTACGTTTTAGGAGTCTCGAATGACCCCCAGCACAAATTAAAATTTTCAGACCACAATGATCCGGAAAGCGGAGATTTCAGCCATTGTTTAAGATTGTTACCAGCGCCCTGTATGCGAACCTGCGGTTTTTATTTATTTGAAAATTACCATTTATTACCATATTATAAATGTAGCTATATTTTTCCAAAGAAAACAATCGTAAACAACAATTAAGTTGTGTACATTTTCCCTCTTCTTTTTTTTTAGAAATCTCACATCAGGTTGTTCCTGGTGCTGGGGTTATTTGTCTGCGTCACTAGCTAACCGAGGTGGGACATTGGCTAAGAAAATCGTCCAGCGGTTGTCAAATGTCAGTGTGCTGAACGCCATGACATGTTTTTCTTTTTCAAAGAAAATGACAGTCCTTTGCCGGATTTGGTAAAAAAACTAGAAACACCAGTGTAAGATTGAAACATATTCTAGAATGAACGCTGGAGGCTCTCTTAACGCTTGTGAGATGCCACGCACAAAAACACGGCTATAAAACAAGGAAAGTATAATTTTTTCTTTACCTATCTGCAGCCATTTTCAGTAATACGCTTTCGATGCACGTGGAGGGGAGCTGCATACATTCTAGGATAATGCTCCTAGATTTACGAGTACTTCCAACTGCTCGATCAGAGTCGCCTAGTACATGGACCCCGCGTTTGCAGCGTCGACTGTTTGCAGGCGCTTTTCTCAGCATCTTCGCCCGCTACCCTCCTCACATGCGCACGGGCAACGCATCTGCGCAGACAGCTGACCCCCATTATATTACAAACACTTTCCGTGGTTTGCATTTCACCCTTTCTTAAATCTAGGCTTAATCTTTAGTTCTAAAACGTTCATTTTAAAAGAAAAGTACATGCGCGCCAAGTACGTTTGTGTCTTCCACAGAGTTAAACAAATAAGTCGTTCAGCGTGGTTTTCTTTGTGTCCCCCTTTTGATTCGCCCTTCCTCAATGAAATGTTCTTACTTCGCGCGTAATAAGATTAGAAGCACCCCGCACATGCCAAGTCTGGAGTTCTGGAGGGATACCAGCTGCGGTGGCTCTCCTCGATGGTTTCACAGCTCGACGGCTTTAGTGTTCAGCTGTCGCGTGAACGGCAGTATTGCACTGGGACCCAGGTATTGTCTCCACCCACCAACACCGCCTTTACGACGGCGTGCGACGCGCACGAGAAGGCAACGAAGGCAGTGTGTGCTCAGAATACTTCGGTGACGAGTTTGTACGGTGGCAGTTCCCGGTGATTCCTAAGAAGAGAGTCTGGAAAAAGAAATAGAACAGGCAAAAAAATAAAGTCGTGTTAATCGAAGATTGAGTACACGGAAACTGTGTGACAGTGAAGATGTGTAAACAAATAGTCATAGTGAAAGTTTACAAGTCCTAATTGAAAAATATAAATTATAATTGCAGCAGCATTTTTTAAATGTTTAGCAGCCCGTCCAAACTTTTAAATACATGTTCTGAAAAAAAAAACACTGGCAATTACTTGTGGTCTGGTTTGTCCGTTTCGAAAGCTATTTGTGCGAGTGTGCCGAATATCTAGGCAACACCGCGTAACGCTTTGATACGCTGAAAGTTTTTTTTTCTTTTTTAGAGGAGCGTAAGGTTATCACAGTTTCATATGTTGAAAAGGTTACAGCGAAATCGCGCGATTCTAAACGGTGAATTTAGAAGGAAAAAAATGCGCGTGATTATGGAAAGTGTTTTTAGTTATATGCGTGTGCTCTGAATTATTTGATACATTTAGACTAAACACCAAAATCACGAAACATATTTTTTCAGACCTCACGGCAAAATGTTTACTCACAAAATTATTTCCTTCATTAATTTAAAATACTGGGACACTATATTAGTTATTTCATTGAAGACATTCGATGGACAGAAGTGAAGACAAAAACAAATAAAACATTGGTAATACATGCTCCCTTAATTTTAATAAATAACTGATTATTAAGTATTTTTTATAATAATCCAAGCAAGAACTTCGTTTAAAGAGCGCTCAAGCAGAATAGTCCTCAGTGCATCTCGATCCACCGTGTCATCGCTTGGAATAAAAACACATAAAAATATATACATACAAGTTTGATCATGCTGACCAAAACTCGTAGACACAGAATGTGTACTAGGCCTTCCAGGGAAATAGAGAAGGGCGTCTGAATGGAACCGACTACCGAAGATTCGCTCTTACTTCTGACACACGCCGTGAGATGGCGTAGCATCAGACGAAAGGCCACAAAGAGCGCGATCACCCCTCCGCGAGCAACGCAAAAGGTTTTTGCGCGCTCGGACTACCAAACCTGGATTGCACAGCAATAAAAAAATAAAAATAAAATAAAGATTCTGGCTAGCACAATTAGCAAAGCACTTGGCTCACACTCTCGAGGTGGTGAGCGCAAGTCCTGCACGGGGACTGAAGTATTTTTACCTGGTTCCCTATGGGCGTAACACTTTTTCGGTAGGTTTTTCGTCACAGCTGGTTGTTACGGCCGGGCGTTACCGCCAAACTTTAATAGAACTCCGTGAAAATCGACTGATCAAACGCATTTTGGGCTAAAAAGTCACTAAGAGCAGCAAACTATTTCTTCGGGATAACACAATGAACCGCATTGTACGTCGAGGTAGCGAGTGTGATGCGATAACTAGAAATCTAATAACTTGAAGTTTGCTAATGAATATAATACTAAGCCATTTTTGCTGGCGGATTAAAGCAGAAATATGTTGCCCGTCGTAATATTAGGCCAAAACAGTTTTCGTATTAAAAATAAGATTGCTTTGTGGTGTTTAGTGACTGTTGTCTAAAGTAATCCATGTCCAAAAGTGAAGGAAAAGCAGGGAACAATTCACATTTAAAGAGGTATTAGAATGTAGTGTACCTTTTGCTACTACGATATGACCGAGGTATAACGTGCCGCTACCAGACTGGCTCCTGAGTTACGAGCCTGAGTAGAGCTAGTTGGTGCATTACTAGGATAGTGCCAGCTTAAACTTCGGAAACAAAAAAACGTAAAAAATCAGAGATAGGAGGAAGAGACAAAGATAGAGATACTGCTGGCCTACCAATGAAATTAATGCTCTTTCCTCGTCTTGAAGCTTAACTATTTGCGTCTTCTTTTCTTCTGATCGTGAGAGCACCATATAATACCCATACGATCCAAGGATGAAATAATATGGAGAGAAATGAGAACCACTTACATGTACACATTCAATCCCAGATTTAAAAAAAAACGCACTTCAGCAGTACATGACACAATGCTAATACTGTTTTTCTTGTGAGGTGACCTTCAGTGGGACATGAAACACGTCAAATACTGTTTTTATTTTGTGTTGAGCTTAATGGAAGGCACGCTGACGCATGTTTCTTCGTTTTCTTCGATCGCCATGGTCTCCAGCATTTCTCGTGCATTCGGATTTTAGTTTGTTGCTAGAATGGGGATGCTGCTGAAAACTGCGCTGCATTTAAAGTTGCGGCGATGAGCTGGTAGGTGGCCTGCTGTAGTTCCCTTCAGAGATGATGCATGCTCACGTTTCCTATTATTAATAAATCTGCCAGCCTGGCCATAGCCTCCTCTATACTGACAAAGCCTGGCAGATCGCCACGAGGCGCAGCCGTCGAAAGTGAAAAGGTAGTGTGGCAGACAACAGGTGAGAGGAGAGGCATGTAACGGGTGCCCCGCTGTGGCAAGACGCTAAAACACACTTCTCCCGAGCGATGGAATGTCCGCTCGTGCTCCTTGGCAATCTTCGCGCCACCGCTTCTTTTCTCGTCGGGTTTGAAAACCATGGTTTGGGTCTTCGCCACTGCAGAAGCTGTGCGCTGAATACCAGAAATGCTCTCTGCTACCAGATCCTCGCTCTCCAAATCTGCGACCGGGCATTGTATGGCTCTGTTGTCGAACTGCCAAGCTTTGCGAGTATAGAGGAGGCTATGGGCTGGCCTATCTAGCTTTCGCAACATAACAGCTAGGAGGATGTTATAAAAAACCCTGTTTCACACGGGGAATATTGTGTCAGTAGTGTTGACGAGTGGGCTAGTTGGTCATTCATATTAGCGGAAAACAAACAGCGCAGGGACAAGGACAGAGTTCATTAAGTATTCAAACGCTCATTAAGACGTTGTCTTAATGAGCGTTTAAGAGAGCATCGTTATAATGTGTCTCAGGTTGTGTCGGGGGCACCTTGGGGTGCATTGCCGCGATTGCGGATGTACTCCGGATTTTGAAGGATGCACGGTCATCAGAAAACAAAAAATAAGCTGACACGTGAGATCATAGAAGCACGCGCCATTGGACAAGCGGGTTCAGAGTGTGTTAGTGCCCCGTCACTTGCCTTGACGGAAAAGGAGTGTATTTTTCTACTGAGATCGGAGAACAACGGCGCCTGCAGATGACTCTAGGAACTCGTGTATAGTCCTCCTCTAGTGTTGTTCCTTTTCTTGGCTTTTGGTTCGGGCAAATTTTGTATTTATACAGGTTGTCAGTGCCAATAAAGCTCAGTTGTAAGTCAGCGCTGTGTTTGTCTACCGCCTTCTACTCTGTCCTTGTCCCTGCGCTGTTTGTTTTCCGCAAATATTGTGTCCTGTGAGTGATGTTGCAAATTTTCCTTTGGTTGGTGTGGCGGTTTACTTTGCGCCACATGAAATACGCTTTGTTTGGTGCAGAGTACACTACCTTAATGCCCTGCCTCCCAGCTATCTTTTTAATCAATGGGTAATCCCATGGACGTAGGGTACTACTGAGATTTTGTGTTAAGTTTTTGTCGTTTCTCTTCCGTATGGATTAGCTGATTTGTGCTTTAGTTTTCTGCAGATGTTTTCACATGCACAAACTAGGAGACCGATCGAATACCCAGAATCACGTAATTGGGACATTTGATGGTGAAACTTTGCCCAATATTATAATTGCAGGATACGTTTAAGTGCGATACAAGAAGCAGTATTAGCAACACTTAGTTCTTGCAGTTTTGGAATGTCCGGATGCAAAAAAATGAAATCCATTTACTTGACCTGGGCTCATACTTCTAACACAGGTTCATTTCATTAACTTTTAGTGCGAGGCCCAGGAACTTGATGGACCTATCTATGAGTAGTTCATGCGTGAATACCAATTCTGGCAATTTGTTTTTTGAAGCACCGTAAAACGGCTTCATTGTGTTCATTGTTTTGATCTTCTACCTCCGTTGTAGTAAGAATTAGGAAGTTATCGACATACCTGAAGTTGGCTGTAACTCTGTTATCATTCAGGTTTTCCTGGGTGGTCCTGGCACATGCTGCTAGGAACGAATCCCACAGTTGTGGGGCGACACGAGAGCCTATACACAAAACTTTTTTTGTGCAAAGTGCGGGCCTCTGTGTGCAGCGACTGTCGAGTTTAGATATGCACTGAGCAGTTCCAGGAAGGTGTCCCGGTTGAGCCCCGCCGCGATTTGAAACGATGTGCTGTTGTGTTCTTTTATGGTTTGCCGGAGAATTGATATGAGGCTACATGGGGTACAAAACAATATATTGGATGTTTCTCAAAAAGCCTGAGGCGACATTGTATTCGTTTTCTTGAAGATGTAAAATTGATTGCTCTGAATTTTTGAATGTTGTGTGGATCATCGCACTGTATTAAATACAATTGCTTATCCAAGAAGGTTGACAGATGTACTTGCCATATACCGATTTCTGACACTATTCCCCATGCAAGCCTCATGCCAATTCTCCGACAAACCATAAAAGAGCACAACAGCACATCGTTCCAGAACGCAGGCAGGCATCAACCTGGACACCTTCGTGGAACTGCTCAGTGCATACCTAAAAGCGAGAGTCGTTGCACGCCAATGCCAGCACTACTGTACAAAATGTTTTGTGTGTATAGCCTCTCGTGTAGCCCCACAACTGTGCGATCTGTCCCCAGCAGCATGTGGGAGGACCATCAAAGAAAACCTGAATTATAACAAAGTTACAGCCATCTTCAGGTATGTCGATGACTTCCTAATTCTTACCACAACGGAGGTAAAATATCTAAACAATGACTGCAAAGAAGTTGTTTTACCATGCTTCCAATAAAGCTGCCGAGAATTTGTATTCACGCATGAACTACCCCTTGATAGGTCCATCAAGCTCCTGGACCTCCCACTGAAATTTTATAAAATACACGTTTGTTGGAAATATAAACCAAGGTAAAGCAAAGGATCTCTTTCTTTGCATCCGTACATTCTAAAACTACAAAACAAAGTGTTGCTGATACTTCTCTTGTATCGGCCTTAAACAAATCCTGCAATAATAATAATGGACAACGTTTTAACAAGCAACTTTCCCGACTACGTTTTTCTGAGTTTCCAATCGGTCTCCTGGTTTGCGTTTGTGAAAACATCTGCACAAAACTGAAGCACAAATCAACTGATTCAGACGGTAGAGAGACGACAAAAACTCAACATAAAATCTCTGTAGTACCCTACAGGCATGGAATTACCCCCAGATTAATAAAGATAGTCACGAGGCATGCGCATTAAGGTAGTGTGCTCTGCACCAAACAATGCGTATTCCATGTGCCGCAAAGGAAACCGCATCGCCAACCAAAGGAAAATTTGCAACATCTCTCACAAGAAACAAAATGCCCCTTGTGAAACAGGGGCTGTTTATAACATCCCTCTATCATGTGGATAAATCTACATAGGCCAGACTGGCAGATTTATTAATGATAGGACACGTGAGCATGTATCATCTCTCAAGGAAACTGACAGCAGGCCACCTACCAGCTGCATTGTCGGAACTGTAAGTGTAGTGCAACCTTCAGCAGCCTCACCATCCTCGCATCAAGCAAAAACCCGTATGCACGAGAGACGCTGAGGATCACGGCGATCGAAGGAAATGACGAAACATGCGTCAGCATGCCGTTTATTAAGCTCACCACAAAATAAAGACAGTATTTGCGGTGTATCATGTCCCGCTGAAGCTCACATCAAAACAAAAATCGGTATTGGCGGTGTGTCACGTCCTGCTGAAGTGCGGTTTTTTTCAGTCTGGGATTGTATATGGAATGTATGTGGTTCTGATTTCATTTCATTTCATTTTATTTAATCCTTTGTTTCTATGGGATTGTATGGCGGTCTCATGATGAGAAGAAAAGAAGAAGCCGATAGTTAAGGTTGAAGAAGGGGAAGAAGCATTAAATCCATAGTTGGTAGTCCACCAGTATCTCTATCTCTATCTCTTTCTTCTACCTTTGTTGGTTTTTGATTTTTTCGTCTCCGAAGTTCAAGATGGCCCTATCCCAGTAATGGCTCACGAGTACTCGACACCTCCTCCCGCAGTGGCCCAGACGTTTAGAGATCATGTGCCTTTCAGTTTAGGTATCTCACCTTCTTCGCATATTATAATTTAATTCTGCTCGACGGAAATGTGCCGGCTAAGTTTAGAATTTAGGCAAATGAACCAAAACATTTGAGCAACGATCTCAAGAACTATCGTGTGAAGCACCGCGACATCTTCCGTTGCCATTAACGTTGACTCAAATAAATAATCCAATTACTTCTAGTACCAATTTTGTAAACATTTTGTCTAAACAGAAACACTTTGCGTGGTGATAAAGTCAGCACATTTTATAATAAATTTAATATTAAGTATTGTGAAGAGCTTGGGTGCTACTCACTATGGCTCCTCCGACGATCCCTGTCACATTCGGCTTCAGAGAATTCATCCAGATCCACCACGTCGGTGGTAGACCGTGCGTCTCGTTCCATGTACTTTCTCGGGCTCCTGACCCAAAGAAACACGACTTGTAATGTCTGTGATATTCACAGGCGGCTTTCAACCTCTGTGAATATCACCTTCATTGTTAGTATTGTAAATTAATTATAATCAAATTCACGCTTATTTTCAACTTGATGCACATCTCATGACAAACTAAATTGAGTACAAATCTTTAGAGCCGATGGGAGTGTATGTAGATATTACTCGTACCCAATAAAAACGTCTCCGGAGCGCGCGCACGCGCACAAGAAACATACAAACGATAGCTCATAGAAAAGGTTTGTTTCTTTCGCAAAATGCGCGCTTCCACTCTGAGGTGTTGTGAAAGTCGTCTACGGGATGGTTCTGTCGAACAGTAAAACGTCCCCCAAAATATGGTGTTTGAGATAAAAATTAAAGACGTTTACAATTATCTGTAATGCCGAATTGGAGCGCAGCTATTGAGGAGGAGGAGGGGAGGGTACGGAGGGGAGGGTATGTCCTTGCTGCCTCTCCGTACCCTCCCATCCTCCTCTCCTGCTCCCGTCCCATTTAGCGGAAAACTTTTCGATAAATTCCACGCAAAATGGAGCGAAAATTACCCCGCTAACTTTAGCGGGCTAATGTTTCCGCGAAATTTAGCGGGGAATTTTTCCACTAAATTTTGCAGGGAAATTTCCCGCTAAATGTAGCGGTAACATTTCCCCGCTAAATTTAGCGGGCAAATTTTTCCGCTAAATGAAGCGGGGAAATTTCCGGCAAAATTTAGAAGGTAACTTTTCCCGCTAAATTGACGTGTGACGTCACGTGTGAGATCACAAGCCAATGTCACGTGTGACGTAACGTGACAGATGACGTGAAAATTCACGCGTGACCTTATTGGGGGAAACATTCTGCTAAATTTAATGGAAACATTTCCCGCCAAATTAAGCAAAACATTTTCGCGCCAATTTATCGTGATGATGACGTGATAATGACGTCTCGTGTGACGTCATTATGGGAAACACCCCATAACGCGACGCGCGGTTACGCTGAGGCCGCTCACCCCGGAAATGGGCGCCTAAGAGCTGCACTCTAAAAGAAAATCTTGCAGGGAACAGACTGCCAGATACGACGGACGTAAGATATGGAAAACAATAAAATAAAATAAGTAAATATACAAATATATATAATATATATATATATGCACAAGGTGTTTCACGAAAGGTGGACAAATTCGATATTGCGAAAACTACGCGTCGCAACAAAAAAAAGGCTTTTGTCGTTTTGGTCCCGGGTGTTAAGAATGGAACCTTCGGCGACCTTCTTCCGAGTTTCAACGCGGCGGAAACGAGTCATGATCTGTCCGGGAACGTCGCCTGCTGGACGGGGCCTACGCGAAACGAGTCTCGAGGAGTACGGAACCGGCGCCTACGTGTCTGCGCCTGCGGAGACGGGTCTCGACGCGCCCGTGACGTCAACGGGACGTGTGTGCGTGCGTGCGGCTTGGTGCGCTCCGGAAGGGAGAGAGGCCGGGCCTAACTGCGGAGACAGGTCTCGACGAGTCCGTGACGTCAACGGGACGTGTGTGCGTGCGTGGGGCTTGGCGCGCTCAGGAAAGGGAGAGAGGCATGACCCTAATTGCGGAGGACCATGGCTACGACGCACTTCTGGCTACGACGCGGCGGACTTTGCTACGACGCACTTGACGGCGGGTTGCTGCTGCGCACCTGCTGCCCTGGCGGGGAGTGAGGGAGAAAACGGACCCTATATAAGGCGGAGCGCGAGGCTGCTCCGTAGTTCTCTCGGATTTGGCGACTGTATCGCAACCATGTAATTAAACCGTTCGTTACGTTACCAATTCTCCCACCTCCACTGGACCCCTGGGTTCTTCACTTCGGGGAATGGTCATCGTCACGAGCCAGGCGCTCCCGGACGTGCGGCTCAGCCCCCCGCCTCTAGCACGGGCCAGGGGCCTATGTTGGGAAAATTATTAAAGTCCGGGATAATTAAATTGTTAACGTATGTATGCGTTATTAACTTTTTTAATGTTGGGTTTAAGGGCATGGTTTTAATTAGAAAATTGCTCAACATCATAAAAACCTAAATCAACAAATTGCAGAACGATAGAAGGCACGCGAAGCATTTTACGGCTTTCTGAAAAACCACACAAATTCGACGGGTTTTTAAGTTTCGGTTTGCTATCGGAGCGCATCTCGGCCCCGGCGCCACCGCGCCCCGTGGAGAAATAGTGCAACCAGCCTCTGCTGCGTGTCACGCGATGACAGTGCAGCAGAGGTTGGTTGCACTATCTCTCCACGGGGCGCGGTGCCGCCGGGGCGAGATGCGCTCCGATAGCAAACCGAAACATAAAAACCCGTCGAATTTGTGTGGTTTTCAGAAAGCCGTAAAATGCTTCGCGTGCCTTCTATCGTTCTGCAATTTGCTGATTTAGGGTTTTTTGACGATGCTGAGCAATTTTCTAATTAAAACCATGCCCTTAAACCCAATATTAAAAAGTTAATTACGCAAACAATAATTAACAATCTAATTATCCCGGACTTTTATAATTTTCCTAAATAGGCCCCTGGCCTAGCACCAAAACGACACAAGCCTTTTTTTGTTGCGACGCGTAGTTTTTGCAATATCGAATTTGTCCACCTTTCGTGAAACACCCTGTATATATATATATATATACAGGGTGTTTTTTTAAGCTAACAGAATTTTTAAAAACAAACCATGAATGCTAGGTTAATGCGGTCTGCGCAGGTGAGTTATACGGCCAGGGGGACATAGTATAGGGGACTAATCGTAACAATCAGTCAGCTAATTAGTTAAAATTGGTTAATTAACTTTTTAATTAATGAAAATAGACATATAGTTTCAATTAGAAACTTGCTCAGCGTCATCGAAAACCACTAAATCAGTAATTTTCAGAAAGACTTTGAACGCGTGAGAAGCGTAGTAGAGCACTAAAGTTACCGATCGTGGAGCAGGTACAAGGCTGGGGCTAGATAAGAGACGGAAAAATTGCGCGGGCGCCTTATCGCAACCGCTAGCTTTGTACGTGCTCCACGAGTGCTAACTTTCGTGCACTACTACGCGTCTCACGCGCTCAAAGTCTTTCTGAAAATTACTGATTTAGGGGTTTTCGATGACGCTGAGCAAGTTTCTAATTGGAACTATATGCCTGTTTTCATTAATTAAAAAGTTCATTAACGAATTTTAACTAATTAGCCGACTGATCGTTACGATTCGCCTCTTATATTATGTCCCCCTGGCCGTATAACTCACCTGCGCAGACCGCATAATTCTAGCTTTCATGGTTTTTTTTTAATAAATTCTGTTAAGCTTAAAAAAACACCCTGTATATATATATATATATATATATATATATATATATATATATATATATATATATATTGTTAACGAAGAGGGGAGAAAGTAATTATTGAATTCATTTTATTAAAGTTAGGGAAAGAGAAAAAGGGCTGGTATATCTATATATACCAGACTAAACACACTTCGAAGCTTCTATTTATATATACGTGGTGTTTTTTAAGCTTTACAGGTATGTTTTAAAAAAGTTGTGAAAGCTACACTTATGCAGTTTGTGCAGGTGAGTTATACGGCCAGGGGACATAATATAGAGGGCTATTCGTAATGATCAGTTGGATAATTAAGTTAAGTTTGTTAATTAACTTTTTAAATAATGAAAATAGACAGATGGTTCCAATTAGAAATTTGCTGAGCGTCATCGAAAACCACTAAATCGGTCATTTTCAGAAAGACCTTGAGCGCGTGAGAGGCGTAGTAGTGCACTAAAGTTACCACTCGTGGAGCAGGTACAAAGCCAGTGGTTGCGGTGAGGCGCCCGTGAGATTTTTCCGTCTCTTATGAGAGCCCCAGCCTTGTACCTGCTCCACGAGTGGTAACTTTAGCGCACTACTGCACTTCTCACGCACTCAAAGTCCTTCTAAAAATGACCAAATTTGGGGTTTTGGATGACGCTCAGCAAGTTTCTAATTGGAACCATATGACTATTTTCAGTAATTACAAACTTAATGAACAAATTTTACTTAATTAGCCGACTGATCGTTGCGATTAGCCCCATATACTATGTTCCCCGACCTTATAACTCACCTGCACAAACCGCATAAGTGTAGATTTCACAGCTTGTTTTAAACAAATCTGTATATATATATATATATATATATATATATATATATATATATATATATATATAGTGAAAAAAAATGATTCACAACTTGCCAACATAGACATTTGATTAAATCATATAAACCCCTAAATCAGTGAATTGTAAGACGCGTCTTCAAGCACGTAGGAGAGTGGGAATGTTAGCGAACCCCCTCACTCAGCACGTGCTTCAAGCGGTATTTTAATTGGATGATCTAAGGGCTTTCTATGATGCTCAGCAAGATTTTATTTAGAACTATAAGCTTACTTTCAAAGATTAAAAAAAGTTAATTCGTGAATCTTATCTCATTATATTGCTAATTAATGTTTTTGTTTGTTTTTTACAAATCCTAACTTCCGCCGTCGCTGTCAGTTTGTTTCCGAAGGTAATTTATATCTTTTCTCAAACATCGTATCTTAGGGATACTTGAAAGTCTTTACAGGAACACCCTGTATATTAAAGGAATTAAAAATATATATATATATAGTCGATACGCTGGCTGCCAGTTTGAAACCTTCCAGGCTTTTCTTTTTCTTTTCTAAAACGTCAAACTCCACACCGTTTTTTTGTAAATAAACTATCGTAAACCTAGCTATTCACAGACCCACTATGCACAGCGATATGTACAAATGCTTTTATAAATTCCTAATTACAAAACAATAGGTTATCTTAAATTATGATGCTGTATCTATTGCCATGGTAATGAAGGTTACATAAACTCTACTTGATGACAAAATATCGGGAACAATGTGGAAGATGTATTTGAAAAAGTTTAACAACTCACCTATAATGAGGCACTTCGGGATGGTCGTCGTACTTTGACTCCGTCTCCAAAAAATCTACAAGGCCTAAAAAAAAGAAGACAGGACAATAGCAATCAAAGGATTAAACACATTGACCGATAATGCGCACTTAAAATTATACTGTTTAACAACCCACAGTCTTAAAAATAATTTAAAATACATCGGACAATAGAACGTTGTCGAGAACGCTTACCTGAGTAAAATTCCCTGTCGCAGCCTTTGGGAACAAAATGCGGACACAGTTTTGTTCACTCTGCCCTTTCTAAATGACTCACTGTACAAATACGTTTAGCGTGCATGCCGTTATGCAAAAAGCACCAAAGAAAGGTGAGCGGAGATACTAATCCTCATGCCAGGTGACACAAAGATGCGGTTGCAACATGCAAAAAAAAGAAAAAGAAATCAATCAAAGTATAAATGTGTGCAATCAAATAACATGCATAACTACAGCGCAAACATGGAAGATGATGTTTTTATAAAGTATGTCATTTACATTTATTTAGATTTAGTGAACATGCATAAATCGCGAACAACAAACGTGTGCTTGTCTGCAGCTTCACAAGGATTTTGTCCGCAGGCATCAGTGCAATACGGTCAACACAAGTAATTATGCAACTGCAGAAACAACGGCATTTGCCAAAGCACGATTGCGACAAAAAGCTCGAAGCACGAGACATTTTGAACTTGCATGCGCACATGCACGTCAAACGTTTCAGTGCCGTGGCCGATTTTTGACACCCAGTTAACCTCATCAAATCGTAAGTTGAGTTTCGATCGAAATTGAAATTATACGATGGACAATCGAAGAGTTTATATTTTGTATTATCGAAATGTTCCTGAGTAGATATATTTACTTCATAGGCCTTGTTGTAAATAATGGTGAGTGTTACCAGATCCAGACAATAGCAAGCTAAAATCCCTCTGACGAAATCGCGTTTGTAATGGTGTCGGCGCGAGTGCAGGTGTGGCACTAGGACAGGGTGATCTAGAACGTCAAGCGTGCTCGGGGTGAAAACGAGAACTCTCTAGTTCAGTGACTACTTAGGGTGATCAAAGTGTGAACAGTACCTTGATCTAAATTGAAAGCACCCGTCGGAATCGGTTGCATCCAAAGTCTCGCGTAAGCTGTGTAGTCTTCATTCTGCCGAGACAAAGGAGACGACACAGCTTACTTGGGTGACCCAGGCCTAGTGCCAACACGGCTGCCCTTCGGTTTTTTCCTTGGACTACGACAGGTCTGCTGTACATTTCATGGATGAAAGCTACTCGATATGATTAAATTATGATCCAGTATTAAACTTAAACCCATATCTTCCTCGGGTGCTGCGTCACGACGGTGCCTAAATGATTTAGGCATTTAGATATACGTCTTATTTCTTTTTTCATTTGATGTGTAATCTTCCTGTGCGTTCTTAAATACGCACAATATCAGTAATAAGAGTCCGAAAAAAAAGATAAAAGCAAATAGCAATTTTTGTTCCTAGATATCTGCGTGTTTAATTTTTTTTACTCTCACGGAGATTTTAATTTTTAATTTGGACATTTATTTAAATATAAACTAAAATAAACTTGGGAATAATTTGAACAGACAGTCAGGCGTATCGTGAAATGTAAACGTCTAGCTTATTGCAAGGCATTGCGTATTTGCTTCCTAAATATGTAAAAAATGTGAGAAAAAACAGACTAAATTAGGTCTATGGTTTTTCCTCATGGGAAAAGAACTTCTAAGATTGCTTCATATTACGCATTTGTATAAAATACGAACTTTTATGTGCTTCCACTGTTCGGAAATGTGTTGGGTAAGCATTCTTACTTTAAATATGTTAATGGTATCATTAATCCCAAAATTCACGAACGTGGAGAAACGTTAGAATAGCAGCAAAAGACTTGCTAGACAAAAGCTGGGGTTAGAAGCTTCACCCACAAGGACTTTCGTTCATTTGAGACAAAGATCATACCAACAAGTATTGAGAAAAAAATATCACAAAAATATGAACACGTTTTACAAGCAAACTTTTATTATATTAAAACATTTTTTTTAACTTACTGCTACAGTTACACATTTACAAAATAGTCTGACACATGCATACCCATTTACAAACACACAACTGCATGTACAGCAGAAACTTACGCACCAACAAGATAATCAAATTTATAAAAAGAATCACGTTCACTCTTTGACATTCGTCCAGTACTTTAAAGCGGAACAGACTACAACAAATTCGCTCACAGTATACGTATGAGTCATCCCTTCCATAACCCAGGCATGGACTCATTATAGCACAAGCAGTCCATGTCAGTAAACTGTTGTATGTTCACTAAGAACCAACAAACGTTAAAATTAAGGCACGTCTTTTATGTATTTGTGTAAGAGGTATGTGGCCCATAGCAATGCAATTATTTCGAGGAAAGTATTTGTCATGGCTATTTTTATGTCGGCATGTCCCATAATAACGTATTATGGTATTAAAAAGATGTGTTTTTAAATATCCGCGCGAATACACATTCCCGTGTTCAATTGAATATATGTTTATCCTGTCTCCTCTATTCTTGGCTGTCCTGTCTCCTGTATTCTTTTACAGTTTCCTCACGTGGTTCGTTGACTTTAACCATATACACGTACAATGTTTGGGACCTGTGGTTTTTGCGTAATTTTTGTCTTATATTTAGGTTCTCTTATAAAATTTACAATTTACATTTTTATGGCTATTTAACTGGCAAAAACTTTTCTGCATGTGTAAGTTTGGATTTAAAAGATTAACTTATTTTAGCAAACACATTTTTAAGAGTGTGCGAGCAAAAGTTCAAAAAATGCTTAACGTACAGGTGAAATGATGTATATTGAACATTATGGTAAACCCTGAGATGGGTTGAAAAGAGTAAATACATTAAGAGAGAAAAAAAGACAGAAAATGAACAGGTCGACTATGCGTTTCAGCCGCGGGGTTGTAAGGAGGAATGTACAATTCGTCTCCGCCAATAACGACATTGGAAAAAGTGTATATTAGGTGCCGGTGAGCATGCAAACATCTCTGTCCTCGTTTTTTTTGTATCTCTTAATATTTTTACTCTTACCCAATACAGTGTCAAGGTTAATCATCCCGTCCAATAATGTGCGAACTTGTAGTCACCACCGCTAAATTCGTCACCTCTAAATTCGTAGCTCAGGAACATCATACTATAAATTTCCAAACTGTAAAATGTAGCATGTTAAAACCAATCGCATTTTAGCTAAAATCCTAGCTATTTTGGTTTTGTGTAATTTGTTTTTGGGACAAGGATGTGATGCAATCATACTTTCGTAATTATTTTAGAAATTAAATTAAGATTTACAAGGTAACTTACCTTCCGTGCTTTAGCAGCGCTTTGTATACTGCAGAGTAAAATTGCCCTCACTGAAATACTCCTGCTTTTAAATTTTCACATACAGAACGAGCAGTAATAAATTATTGTTTTATATTTCCTCGCCTTAAAAGAAAGGTGCTTGAGGTTACGATAAGTGAAATAATATATAGGTCAAAAAATTAAATATTATCTAATAGATTCCGTTATTATTCCTCATGAAATTATATTTTTATGCCAATGTAAAGTAAACGAGATCTTTAAAATAATCGGTTTAACAAAGCACCACGTTGTTAAAATATTTCCGACATGTTTACGTTATGGGCTAGAAGTTGGACAAAACCAATTGCTTGACTTTTAAATGTTTAAGTTGAGGCTAGAAAAGGTGCGAAAATAGAAGAAACATTACAACTTATACTTGGCGCAGGTCAATTATAGTCGTTTAATTTTTTTCTTGATTTTAGGGTGTACCCGATTATACGGAGCATTTTGTGTGTCGAGTGATCTACCAAAATGAGCACTCATAGATGCTCGAAATTAGAAGTATGAGAATGTCACACTTAAACAATTATTTCTAAATGCACCATTTGCGACACTGGGTGGGCAAGGGCAAGATATATTTCTGCCAAACTCAGTTAAAATCCGAAATTACGCAGCAGAAACTTTGAGATCTTTGTGCTATACTTTGTTCAATAAACGTCTCAGTGAGTTCACCCCGTAGCACCATTTATATCTTCATGAAATGAAATCTTGAGCACTACAATCACACCAACTGCATCGTGATATACTTTATATACCACACCGTAAGTTTTTACGCTTTTCTTATAAATATAGTGATTACACATTACTTGTTCATGTTCCAAGTACGCACTTACATAATTTAAACGAAGAACAAATCCAGAGAGAGATTGAACTCCATACAAGAAGGAACTGAATGAAACACGTGCAATAAGAGTCACAATGAAAAACTTATTCGAAGCCCATGAAAATTCGCCAACCTTCAATGATAATAGTCGTAACAGTTTAACTGCGCAATTTCTGAGATAAAACAAACCAGATGTTTTGGGGCTAAAAGTCTGTGTTGAGAGCTTGCTTTTTAAGCCATTTAACCTATTGCTCAATTCGAAGTAATCACCCAACATATTCAGCCAGTCCGTTTGGATTGTAAAAGAGTTTGATATCATATAAACAATAAAAAGGAGAGACTTACGCAGGTAGGGATTCATTAAAGTCGAAGTCCTTATACAATAATAAATAAATAAATAACTATATACTGAAACATTATTGTCAGAACAAAGAAAGCACTTTTTTTTGTTGTTTCAAGTACCTGAGCTCACAATCATAAACATGACTTGTTGCACTTGAGGCAGTTCTTTCTTTGTCACTTAGCCATTTAAACACATTCTTCAACAAGATAGTGGCGACCCTGCTGTACAAAAAACAAATCTAGCAGTTTGTGCGCTCGCATCACGTACGCCCTTAGTACTTCGGTAGGAATCTTTGCTTTTTAAGAGCTATAGCCCTAGTCGTAGTTCTGCTACGTCCTCGAACAGAGAAGTTCGGGTACCTGCTTGGGCCTAAGCGGCACGTCGTACAGATGCATTCGGTTGCCGTAGCGATTCCGCTGCAACGTCCCCGCCGCCGACTGGGCGTAGTCGGCGGCCATGTTGGCCTGGAGGTGCCTGCTGGGCGACCCCGACGACATCTCTCCAGCCGACACTTGAGTCGTGGCGTACGGCGACGGGTAGTACAGTGGCTCCCTCTGGGTGGCGCCCTCGTCGCCCGACGAGTCGCAAAAGTGCTTGTCCTTGCCGTACGCTGACATGGAGATGCTGTCCGTCTTGCGCACGGACTCGCTTGAATCTGGAAATGTGGCAGAAGATGTCCAGGTGTGGTCTACACTTAGCAGGCCAACAACTCAAGCCAAAAACTATCTGTTGTTCAAAGTACCTTCGTTCGAATAGTTTGAAAAAAGCTCTTCTAAAATGTGTAATAAATATTTAAAAAATATTAATTTTAAAATATTAGAGCAATGTATATTGGTTACTAAATATGCACGAAAAATCCCCTGGTATTTTCTGTAAAATATACCTTCTCAAGCGTGAACCATAATCTGAAAGCATATAACTTAAATATATTTATCACTTGACCTAGGGTATGAAATTGTCTCCGCATAAATCGCAGGATGCCAGTATTAACGAGTCGCACCTGTTGTTTTTGAAACCAATATTGGTATTCATATAACCTACTCAGCTGTAGAAATATTTAAAAGAGGCTGCACTATTAAGATATCCTCAAATGAACTCAACAACGTGCGGCAAACACTCGCTAGATATTAAAATAAGTACGTGCTCCAGCGGTTGCTGGTAAGGATAACATAAGCAAGCCTCTATGATATTTGTTGTTAGTAATGTTTATGTAAAGTAAAATGAGCTTATTGTTGCTTTGCCATAGTGTTTAACTTCAGAAGAGAGTTACCAGCTTCCTCTAATAAAAAATATGAGCACAAAAGTTGGAGTTGCGTTTTAGAACATACATATGTATATACTCGTGCGCGACCAAAGAAGGCCGAACGATCATAACATTCAATATTATAACCTTGTAAGTTCAGTCACCAACAGATTTCTTTTTTTTAATTTTGCACATATAACATTACTTATGATATATTTTCCTCTCGCCTATAAAACGTTACGCACTGTTTACTTCTCTACACAAGGCCATCTCAGCACTCAAACTTAATTAGCACATAATAGAATGCTCGTGAGAAAAGCAAGAAGTATTCCTGTATTTACATCTCAATCGCTTCACACATTAGTTGAACAGCACCAAATGAACCCGAGCAAATGCTCGAAGAGAGCCATGATTCGCACTCACATATGTGCTGCGTGTGGCACGAGTCGTAGGTGTTCTCTCTCCTCCTCAACACGAGTACCACGCCCACCACGAGGCAGATGACGAGAACCACCACCACCGCGCATGCCACCGGAACCAGGATTGCCGGATCTCTTAGAAACGACGATCCCGACTCCTGGGACTGAGCGGCTAATGGCGCCACCGTTGCTGAAAAAAAAAATAGAAATATTCGTTTTTCTTTTTGCTTTGACATTTTTTTTAATTTATCGAGATGGTTTTATTGTTGCTTGGTCATAAGAACTACCGAAATTTCTAGCGAGGTCACGTCTTGACGAATCGAAAACTCACCTACAAAAGTCGATGACTAAAAACAGACGAGGCATGAACAACTTAATGCATTATGACGTTATAAAATTCCAGTAGAGGAGAAAACTAGTTTGCATAGTTGGGAAGGATCTTGCAACGCCGTTCTTTATGCTTTTGGATTCTGTGCTCATAATCAAGTCACAGAAACATTTTAAGCGAGAACTTCAACCAAGGAAGATGGATTTGGATTGTACATCTAGGTACTAACCTAGAAGAGAAGCAAAATACATGATAAGAAAAGCACTTTATTAATATCTGCGACCAAGAGGTGCAAGGTTGCTGGCGAATCTAGTGAGATGATTTTTCTTTTAGAAAAAGTGGCGGAAACAAGGACGCACCAAATACTCTGTAAGAGAGTATGTACTGGTCCCTTCCTGTCATTTCGTTTTTGGCATTGCGAAAATTACTCAACCTCTCACAGTTTTTGCATGATATACTTAGGTAAACTCTCATGCTGTAAAAAAATTGCGAAAAAAACAACATTATTGAAAACAGTGTAGAAACCAATGCTCTACTGTGGAGCTTCAAACTCTGAAAGGCTCGAATATATATATATATAAAAAAAGACTTGGTAGCCTATAACAATTCAATTACATGATAATATACTACCTACGCAACAAAACAGTCTATTACTCCGGTCGTGCATTTTTTTTTCTGCTAAGCTAAAGCGCCGAAGTTACTAAATAAGAAACCGTCCGGTTGTTTTGAATTCAATTGTATCAACAACTAATTCCCAATTATTTACGAACATTTACGGCAACGACTATTTTATTCGAACTTGCTTCTCATTTTCGTTTAGTTTATTTCAAATATATTGGATCTACGGAATATAAATAACACCCGACTTTCGACGCTTCGTCCCAGAAGTTAGAACACACGACTGCGGACGAAATTTTTTCACACAGGTTCACGCAAGTTTTAGTTTGCTTTAGCACAGTAAGACGTGTATGGTCATTATTTTCAACCGCCCTCCGCTTCAATTTCGAATGGAAATAAACCCACACTCACAAGTAGCTTACGTCTTTATCTAGCACTTTGTACTGAACAGGTTAGGATTGATGTGCCTTAATGTTGCGTGTCAGGAATCGGAACAAAGTTAAAAAATTGTAATCTTGGTGCATATTAAATAAAAAAATTATTTGGCTTATTATCAATGCTTTAATTTTTGGTTGAGTTTTAATGTTGTTTCATTTTAATAAATCAAACCGTTTGATACATATTGTTTAAAGTCAGGTGCTCTCATTCTAAAGTTCTGGACAATATCTTGTATAAAAAGTGAAGAACAGGGCAAATCAGGATTGAAGTAGGCAATAGCAAAGAAGTGTCACTTGTGCAGTCGTACATTTTTAGTGTAAAATGGGAATGCAAATGTCATGGGCATTGGATTGCACTAACTAAAATTATAAGCATTAATAATACCGGTGGCTGAAATATTTTCTTTCTAGCTTTCGTATAAAAAATCTATATTATTTTCATGAAAAAAATGAAAGAGGTTTACAACTCCCTGTAACGCCGAATTAGAGCGCAGCTCTTGAGGGGCAGGAGGGGAGGGTACGGAGGGGACGGTATGCCTCTCATCCTCGTTCCTCATCTACTTCTCTCCTGCTTCTCACCTCCTCTCCTTTCTCTCTCCTCCCGTCTCCTCCTTCCTCTTCCTCCTCCCTCATTCTCCTCCTCCTCCACTGCTCCATCCTCCTCCCCTTCTCCTCCTCCCTCCAGCGCGGTGCATGATGAAAAACGTCTCATAATGCACCGCGCGGCGTCACCGCGGTGCATTAACGCACGCGTTAGGCCGACGCGTTACGGCTACGCCGACGGCGACGCCGATGTGTCACGAAAAATCGTTACGCCGATGCGTTACGGTTACACCAACGGTGACGCCGACGCGTCAAGAAAAAGCATTACGCCGACGTGTTTCGGCTACGCCGATGGTGACGGCGCCGGCGACGCCGACGCGTCACGAAAAAGCGTTACGCCGACGCCGACGGCGACGCCCCTCAAGCCGGAAACGGGCGCCTAGAGATGCGCTCTAAAAGTTTTGAAACGACTCTTCCATGGAGTTTTCAACTTGCAATATATTCTTTAATTTTTAAGTATCCACAAGCAGCAAGCAGCAACATGCCTACAAAGTGGTACACTGTCATAGCAATAAAAAGAAAACGCACAAAAGAAAAAAAATCATCGTTTATTCTAGTGGCTTAATATCTCGTTGAAACTTGTGCATGTCACTGGAAATATATAATACAGATTGGTCTTGCTTGTCATGTTTGTCTATACATCCCTCGGAAATTTCTCATACGTTACAAAAACCGATACTCCAAGTTTAATGACTTCAGCCGATTCCTGTATTGACTTAATTGATCTCATGCCTTCCAAATCACCAACTAAATTCCAGCATTTTGACAGGAACGTTGCATTCATGGATAGACGTATCTCTGAATGCATGATTGTCATTCATTTTATCAGAATTTTTAAGTTTGTAGACAATTTTGTCGTCTTTGTGGATGATCACCAGGAGATTAGCTTTGGCGAATTATTTACGAAGATTGTTAATTTGTTTGCTTTTTTGTCTGCGGACTAAAGCTCGCCTAGGAGCCTCCCTGGGACAAGTGCATCCAGTTTTTAAATTTGCAGCTTGCATTTT